>JARQOC010000002.1:156148505-156451355 GCA_033576535.1 Allobates femoralis | reverse complement strand
TGGTCCGATCCGATTCTGTCCGATTTTATTATCGGTGCAAAAATCGGAGCATGCTGCGATTTTTGCACCAAAAATAAAATCGGACAAAATCGGATCGGACCAAATCGGATGCCATTTAGTGCACATCCGATCCGACCCGATCCCTTTAACATGGGGCCCTATGGAGCAGGGTCCGAGGAAACATCTGATGTTTCCTCGGACCCGATTTTAGTGTACTGAGCATGCTCAGTACATGCTCAATACACTAAACCTATTGTGTGCCGCCTAATTTAACTTCTGCAATGTATACACATACATTGCAGAAGTTAAATATAAGTTAAAACAAGTGTTTAAAATAAAAAATCTTTATTCTCACCTGCCAGCGCTCCCTCAGCGTCTCCAGCTGCAGCCGTTCGGTAACAGGACCTGTGATGATGTCAGAACCCGATCAGCTGATCTGGTCACATGACCGGTTACCGCGGTAACCGCTGACGCTTTTGACGTCATCACAGGTCCTGTACACCCAATCGGCTGCAGCTGGAGACGCCGAGGGAGCGCTGGAAGGTGAGAATAAACATTTGTTATGTTGAAATGACAGCAGAGGGGACATGAGGGGGGCCATGAGAGGGGAGAGGGGACAGGAGGGGGGACAGCAGGGACATGAGGAGGGACATGAGAGGGGACAGGAGGGGGACAGCAGGGGACAGTAGGGAGAGAGTAGGGGGACAGTAGGGCAAAACAGGGGGGCAGCAGGGGGACAGCAGGGAGACAGCAAGATGACAGGAGGGAGAGAGGAGGGGGAGCTACGTGACACAGCCCAAACTGATCCTGCAAAAAGTAGGATTCGGATGCCTATTTGGCATCCGATTGCAGGATTCAGTTTGGATCCGATGCTGTCCGATTTTATCAAAATCTCAGTATTTTGTGTGCTGTTTTGGCTAATTGAAAAACCTATTGTTATTTGTCAAGTTTTTGAAACAGCATATTTTTGCTGAATTAGGCTGGGGTTTCACCATCATATGGCATCCGATGCGTTAACATCGGTTGCGAAATGCTAATGACCCTAGGCTCCTGCTCTGCTGCGAGTGTGAGCTGAGTGTCATTATTGTGTGAACAGATCCTATGATCAGATCTCTGCTGCACAGGAGAGGAAAAGATTAATCTCTCCATTTACGGCATTTTCAGCTTCAGCGCATATTGCACTGCACTCAGGTGACATCCGACTGCATTGCGATGTTTCACACGAACCCATACACTTACATGGCTGCATGTTATCTGTGACTCGCTGCAAAATGCAGCATGCTTCCATTTTTCAATATGGCATGATTTTAGCTGAGGAAAAAATAGCAGATGGACCATGCCTGCTTCTTTTACAACGATCTGAGTGCAATCCAATGTTGTGTTCTTTTAAAGTAAAAGTGGAACCAAGGCCTTAAAAAACACAACAACCTACAGTTCAAACAAAGTGGATGGGATATATAGAAATCTCCGATCCACTGGGCTTTTTTTTTTATGATTCCATGTAAACTGACCTGAAATGCTTCTTTCAAGTCTGCACCTTGTCAATTCCTTTTACATATACACTGAGTTACACGTGAGGATGTCTCCACAGACTTTAATTAGAAATGGAAAACCCTCAGGTAAAAAATGCACATGCATTTTAAGTGCATATCTGTCGGGCCCACTGGGACGGGGGTACTCGATACCGGACCGGGTTACTGTTGGGGAAGTCACAGGTGGTCCTGGTCCGGACCGTGTCCCGGGGTCGGCAATAAAAGGGGATATTTACAGGGGTTGTCAGTCGTGACCCCACCCACTATATGCGGCCAGTGATGGGGCCGCCGCTGCTGCAGAACCTCCAGGGATGATGGAATAGCAGCGTAGATGGGATAGTTCCAGTGGGTAGAACTGTGTTCCCTGGGGCAGTAAGGGTTAAGTCTATTGTGGAATGTTCAGTACACTTACTGTGCAGACGCTGCAGGGATCTCTCCTCAGTGCTGGTGCTGACAGGCTGTGGCTCTGCAGGTGGAGGGTTCTCTGTATCCTGTATGGGAAGAATGGTGCTCAGGTGGAAACAGACAAGAGAGGCAGATTCAGGGTTCTCCGTGTTTACTTCTTCTGTTCTCAGTCAAGTTACAGTTCAGTACAGTTCTTACAAGGTTCAGTTCTTAATACATGGGTTCACTCTCCCTCTCCGGGTTCCCTTTTGCTCTCTGCAGCCAGGCCTCTCTCTCTGACCCCTCACACTGTCTCTGTGTCTTTTCCGGGCTGTTAACGGTCTCCGTTTCTACGGGATGTGTGTGAATCTCCGGACAGTATGGCGGTGACAAGGGGCCCTTTTTTGGGTCCACCTCGTCGTCACTGAGTGGCCTGTCCTTTTGGGTAGGGATCACAGTCTGGATCTAGAACCCCCCGTCGGTTAATCTGGAGATGCCGGGTAAAACTACGGTCCCCTTTAGAGCCGACACTCTACTCAGCCCAGCCTCCAGCAGTCCTCAAATGTGAGGCTCTACCAGGATCCTTCTCTCTGCGTCTCTCAGTATAATAGGAGGGCTACTCCGCCTGCAGTCGGTAGCTTCAGCTGTAAGTCCAGGGTCCGGGTATCACCGTCCCTCTCCTTCTCCTCACACTCCTGGTGGTATCGGCTTCAGACGTGCTTTCTCTCTCCTCCGGCTCACACTGGCTCAGTACAGATTCTGCGCTCCTACACCTTACACTCACAGGACGTGTGAGCCCTTCTTTCTGCTCAGCTTAGCTCAACCTTCTGCTGTTCTCCGGCTTGCTCTTGGTCTTTTCAGCTCGGCACCCTGGGCCTACTCTTGGTCTTGGCTGGTCAGCTCACTATGGCCTACTGAACTCCTTCCTCCTCCCCCATCACTATTTCTACTGTCAAGTCACCTGACTACGTGTGTGCCCAACCCACTCCTCTAAATCCACCACCCCTCGTTTGCCTAGAGTCACTAATCTTAGGGCTGGATGCTGCCTTCTCCTACACGTGGGTTGTGTGGGCTGTGAGGGTGTTGTTGTGCAACAATTGTCCTACCTGCCTGGCTGCAGTTCCCTTTTGTGGCCTCCTGGACGCAGGGGCGCCACATATCTACTGCACAAACCCAATAAGAATGCAAGAAATCCACTCATGCTAGTGCATCTTAATGAATTAGAATATCATCAAAAAGTTAATTTATTTCAGTAATTCAATACAAAAAGTAAAATACATATACTATATATATAGACATTGCAAACAGAGTGATCTATTTCTAGTGTTTATTTCTGTAAATGTTGATGATTATGGCTTACAGCCAATGAAATCCCAAGGATTACTATTTCAGAAAATTACAGTAGGGAGGAATAAAGGGTTAAAAATCGCTCTGCCGTATTCCACGAGACATCAAAGGGTGAATATAAATTGATTTATTAGTCAACAAGTTTCAGGGCTCCCTGAAACACCCTGAAACATGGCAATATGACTGTGATTTTTTTTATTATATTCTAATTCATTTAGGTGCACTAGTACCTGTATTAATAAAGTATTGTCACAGGCAAATTTCTGGAAGCATCAAAAACAAGGCAGCTTTATAAAAAGCATGACACGCCATCAAGAGACAAAAAGCATTGTCAGAACATGATAAAAAATACATGTAAAAATACACAATGAAAAACGGAATGAAAAAATGCAGGTAACCTGATTTACATAATCGGTGCAGAAATGGAGCTGAAAATCTGCCACATCAAAAACTCAACCTATAAGTTTGCACCACACCATTTATACTGTTTTCTCAGCAGGATGCTGGTTAATGTGAACTAACTGTGGTATATACAGTTGTACTCAAAGGTTTACCGTATATACTCGAGTATAAGCCGACCCGAGAGTAAGCCGAGGCCCCCAATTTTACCCTCCAAAACTAGGGAAACTTATTGACTCTAGTATAAGCCTAGGGGGGAAAATGAAGCAGACTCTCATCACGGTATACAGCCCCTCTTATCATGATAAATGGCCCCCCATTACTGGTATATAATCCCCCATCATTGGTATATAGGACCTCCATCACTGGTATACAGTTCCCCCCCATCAGAGGTTACAACCCCCATCAGTGGAATACAGGCCCCCCTCAGTGGTATATAAAGGCCCGCCATTAGTGGTATATACAGGCCCCCCATCAGAGGTTACAGCCCCCATCTGTGGTATATACAGGCCCCCGATCAGTGGTATATACAGGCCCCTCCATCAGTGATATATACAGGCCTCCCATCAGTGGTATATACAGGCCCCCCTCAGTGGTGTATACAGGCCCCCCTCAGTGGTGTATACAGGCCCCTCCATCAGTGGTATATACAGGCCCCCCATCAGAGGTTACAGCCCCCATCAGTGGTATATACAGGCCTCCCATCAGTGGTATATACAGGCCCCGCATCAGTGGTATATACAGGCCCCCCATCAAAGTTTACAGCCCCCCTCAGTGGTATATACAGGCCCCCATTAGTGGTATATACATGCCCCCCAGCCAGCCGCGAACAATCAGCGACGCAGGTTGTGTGTTAGAAAGACAGTGTGACTTGAGTGCGAGGTGAGTGTAGGACTAAGTGCTAGGTGAGTGTAGGCCTAAGTGTGAGGTGAGTGTAAGCTAAGTGTGACGTGAGTGCAGGGCTAAGTGTGACGTGAGTGCAGGACAGAGTGTGACGTGAGTGCAGGACAGAGTGTGACGTGAGTGCAGGGCAGAGTGTGACGTGAGTGCAGGGTGAGTGTGAGATGAGTGCAGGGTGAGTGTGAGGGGAGTGCAGGGTGAGTGTAAGGAGAGTTCAGGGCGAGTGTGATGTGATTGCACAGTGAGTGTAATCTGAGTGCAGGGTGAGTGTGACGTGAGTGCAGGTGTGTGTGATCTGAGTACAGGGTGAGTTTGACCTGAGTTCAGGGTGAGTTTGACCTGAGTTCAGGGTGAGTGTGACCTGAGTGCAGGGCAGAGTGTGACCTGAGTACAGGGCAGAGTGTGACCTGAGTGCAGGGCAGAGTGTGACCTGAGTGCAGGGCTGAGTGTGACCTGAGTGCAGGGTGAGTGTAGGGTGTGTGGATGTAAGTGGTCTGCAGTACCTGGCTCCTGGTGCTGTGCATGTTTAGCTTAAGGACCTCTGGTGATGTCACAGTTATGTGACTTTGCTCCGGCCATGATTGTGACATCATCAGAGGTCCTGTAAGTATGTAACAGGTTGCTTTCACATTAGGGTTTTTTGAAAAAGGCAGCAGTTGCGGTGAAAAAAACGCATAGACAATACATGGGGCTTGCCGCAAGTGGACCGCAAGTGCGCTGCAAGCGCAGGCGTTAGGTGGAAAATGCGGCAGATGCGTTTTTTTGACCGCAACTGCCACAGTTTTCAAAAAACCCCAATGTGAAAGCAGCCTTAGGCTATGTTCACACATTGCGTATTTTTGTTCGCTTTTTTGCGCGCGCTTTTCAAAAATACGCAATGTGCCTTGTGTCTGCCAGCAAAGTTAATGGGAAATTCACTTTGCAATTGAGACACTGCGTAAAAATACACAGCGCTTTTATAGGAGAAAACGCTGCTGCGTAAAGAATTGACATTTTAATTCTTTAAGCAGCAGCGCCTGTATTTTCTCCCATAGGTGCGGTGCTGCTAAATCTGATGTCACAGAGGGGAGGAAGAATCCTGGTTCCATCTCCCTCTGTGACATGCGTGACTGCCCCCATTTGATTTCGCAGTGTATTAATATACACTGCGAAATCAGAGTTAACTAAAGGCAAATGTATTAAAAATAATAAAGAATAAATACTTACCCTCCGACGGGTGTTCGGGTGTCCGGGAGCCCAATAATTGACCTGCTAGAACCTGTTGTGATGTCAGAGTGACTCAGAGGGGCGTTCCTAATGTTGATTGGCCGCTCGCGGTCATATCACTTGAGTGGCCAATCAGTGTTAGGAATGCCCCTCAGAGTCACTGTGACATCATGACAGGTCCTAGCAGCTCAATACCTGCTGCGGCTCCTGGCTGCCTGCCACCCGTCGGAGGGTAAGTACTTATTCTTTATTATTTTTAATACATTTGCCTTTAGTTAACTCTGATTTCGCAGAGTATATTAATACACAGCGAAATCAAATAGGGGCAGTCACGCATGTCACAGAGGGAGGAGGAACCAGGATTCTTCCTCCCCTCTGTCACATCACGGGGCGGGAAAGCCGACAGTGAAGTCGGCTTTCCTGCCCGCTATGTGACTGTAGCCCTGTCACAACAATCCCGCGTCGCTAATGTACGCAGCTGTTTTGCATACACTGCACTTATTGGTTGCTGCGGCTGGCGGCAACCAATAAGCGCTGGCGCGCGATTTCCGTGACAGAGAACCTTAGATGATTATATAGTAGATATACAAATATATATCTATATTTATTTTTTTTCTTTTTCTAATAAACTTTTATATATTCAATTTCTATATTGAACAACAAATATATATATCTGCGGCAACCAATCAGTGCTGTTGGCGCGTGACGACGGCTTGGCGGAATATTTGAATCCTGGCCGCCATATCGGAATACCCATAACTTGGGTGTTCCAATATGGCAGTCGGGACACTCATCTCCTGGCTGCGTCACCGCTGACCTCCGTACAATGGGTGATGAGCTGTGGCTACCGTCGGGAGATCTCCTATCGGTAGTGATGAGGTCTGTGTCACTTACTTTTGGCACTAGTGTCGCTATCCCACAATGGTGCCGTGGTGCATTGTGGGATAGCGACATAAGCACCGGAAGTCTGTGACACATATTATTTGTGATTATATATTAGATGTGACGCGCTGCTTTTTTGGTCACGAAGAGCTTCATCAAGCACAAAGTGAATGTGATTTGCTGAATTGAAAAAAAGTTAAAATGATTTGCAGAATTGTGTCCATTGCCATCATACAGTTAGGGCCAGAAATATTTGGACAGTGACACAAGTTTTGTTATTTTAGCTGTTTACAAAAACATGTTCAGAAATACAATTATATATATAATATGGGCTGAAAGTGCACACTCCCAGCTGCAATATGAGAGTTTCCACATCCAAATCGGAGAAAGGGTTTAGGAATCATAGCTCTGTAATGCATAGCCTCCTCTTTTTCAAGGGACCAAAAGTAATTGGACAATGGACTCTAAGGGCTGCAATTAACTCTGAAGGCGTCTCCCTCGTTAACCTGTAATCAATGAAGTAGTTAAAAGGTCAGGGGTGGATTCCAGGTGTGTGGTTTTGCATTTGGAAGCTGTTGCTGTGACCAGACAACATGCGGTCAAAGGAACTCTCAATTGAGGTGAAGCAGAACATCCTGAGGCTGAAAAAAAAGAATAAATCGATCAGAGAGATAGCAGACATGCTTGGAGTAGCAAAATCAACAGTTGGGTACATTCTGAGAAAAAAGGAATTGACTGGTGAGCTTGGGAACTCAAAAAGGCCTGGGCGTCCACGGATGACAACAGTGGTGGATGATTGCCGCATACTTTATTTGGTGAAGAAGAACCCATTCACAACATCAACTGAAGTCCAGAACACTCTCAGTGAAGTAGGTGTATCTGTCTCTAAGTCAACAGTAAAGAGAAGACTCCATGACAGTAAATACAAAGGGTTCACATCTAGATGCAAACCATTCATCAATTCTAAAAATAGACAGGCCAGAGTTAAATTTGCTGAAAAACACCTCAAGAAGCCAGCTCAGTTCTGGAAAAGTATTCTATGGACAGATGAGACAAAGATCAACCTGTACCAGAATGATGGGAAGAAAAAAGTTTGGAGAAGAAAGGGAACGGCACATGATCCAAGGCACACCACATCCTCTGTAAAACATGGTGGAGGCAACGTGATGGCATGGGCATGCATGGCTTTCAATGGCACTGGGTCACTTGAGTTTATTGATGACATAACAGCAGACAAGAGTAGCCGGATGAATTCTGAAGTGTACCGGACATACTTTCAGCCCAGATTCAGCCAAATGCTGCAAAGTTGATTGGACGGCGCTTCATAGTACAGATGGACAATGACCCCAAGCATACAGCCAAAGCTACCCAGGAGTTCATGAGTGCAAAAAAGTGGAACATTCTGCAATGGCCAAGTCAATCACCAGATTTTAACCCAATTGTGCATGCAGTTCACTTGCTGAAATCCAGACTTAAGACGGAAAGATCCACAAACAAGCAAGACCTGAAGGCTGCGGCTGTAAAGGCCTGGCAAAGCATTAAGAAGGAGGAAACCCAGCGTTTGGTGATGTCCATGGGTTCCAGACTTAAGGCAGTGATTGCCTCCAAAGGATTCGCAACAAAATATTGAAAATAAAAATATTTTGTTTGGGTTATGTTTATTTGTCCAATTACTTTTGACCTCCTAAAATGTGGAGTGTTTGTAAAGAAATGTGTACAATTCCTACATTTTCTATCAGATATTTTTGTTCAACCCTTCAAATTAAACGTTACAATCTGCACTTAAATTCTGTTGTAGAGGTTTCATTTCAAATCCAATGTGGTGGCATGCAGAGCCCAACTTGCAAAAATTGTGTCACTGTCCAAATATTTCTGGCCCTAACTGTATACATTCAATAAAGCCGCCACCCTGTGTCCCGGATATCTTATTGCGCATGCCCGATTATGTCACTTCCAGGCTTTCACATTATACAGTCATATGAAAAAGTTTGGGCACCCCTCTTAATCTTACTAATTTTTTTTTGTTTAAAATTGTTTTTTTGCAACAGCTATTTCAGTGAGATATATGTAATAACTAATTGACACAGTAATATTTCAGGATTGAAATGAGGTTTATTGTACTAACCAAAAATGTGAAATATGCATTATTTAAAAATTTGACAGGTGCCCTTCTGATTTTCATGATTTGAATACTCCTACTTTTTACTGACTTTCTGAAGCACTAAATTGGTTTGGTAACCTCATTGAGCTTTGTACTTCATAGCCCACTGTATCCAATCATGAGAAAAGCTATTTCAGGTGTCCACTTGCAAGTTGTTCTCCTAGTTGCATCTTCTCTGAGGAGTGGCATCATGGGCTCCTCAGAACAGCTCTCAAATGATCTGAAAAAAAAGATTGTTCAACATACTTGTTCAGGGGAAGGATACAAAAAATTGTCTCAGAGATTTAACCTGTCAGTTTCCACTGTGAGGAGCATAGTAAGGAAATGGAAGACCACAGGGACAGTTCTTGTAAAGGCCAGAAGTGGCAGGCCAGCCAAAATATCAGAAAGGCAGTGAAGAAAAATGGTGAGAACAGTCAAGAACAATCCACAGACCACCTTCAAAGACCTGCAGCATCATCTTGCTGCAGATGGTGTCAACAATACAGCGCACACTGCACAAGGAGAAGCTGTATGGGAGAGTGATGCGAAAGAAGCCGTTTCTGCATGCATGCCACAAACAGGTATGCAAAAGCACATTTGGACAAGCCAGTTTCATTTTGGAAGAAGGTCCTGTGGACTGATGAAACAAAGATTGAGTTGTTTGGTCATACAACAAGGCGTTATGCATGGCGCCACAAAAACACAGCATTCCAAGAAAAACACTTGCTACCAACTGTCAAATTTGGGGGAGGGTCCATCATGCTTTGGGGCTGTGTGGCCAATGACGGCACCAGGAATCTTGTTAAAGTTGAGGGTCGCATGGATTCCACTCAGTATCATCAGATTCTTGAGAATAATGTTCAAGAATCAGTGTCAAAGTTGAAGTTACGTCGGGGATGGATCTTTCAGCAAGACAATGATCCAAAACACCGCTCCAAATCTACTCAGACATTCATGCAGAAGAACAATTTCAATGTTCTGGAATGGCCATCCCAGTCCCCAGACCTGAATATCATTGAACATCTGTGGAATGTGTTGAAGCGGGCTGTTCATGCTCGGCGACCATCAAACTTAAGTGAACTGGAATTGTTTTGTAAAGAGTAATGGTCAAAAATACCTTCATCCAGGATCCAGGAACTCATTAACAGCTACAGGAAGCGACTAGAGGCTGTTATTTTTGCAAAGGGTGGATCTACTAAATATTAATGTCACTTTTCTGTTGAGGTGCCCATACTTTGGCACCTGTCACATTTTCGGTTAGTACAATAAACCTCATTTCAAACTGGAAATACTACTGTGTCCATCAGTTATTATATATATCACACTGAAATAGCTGTTGCCAAAACCCAATTTTAAACAAAAAAAATGAGTAAGATTAAGAGGGGTGCCCAAACTTTTTCATATGACTGTAGAGAGGAGAAGAAGTAGGTTTGCACCGCTCATGTGCTCTGCAACCCGGAAGTTCCCTGGCTTCCATTTTAGTTACTGGGCGGAGTGCAGTTAATAGCATACCAATCTGCCCTTACTTATATCGATGACAAAATAAGACCTACATAGGGCATTATATTGATGCTAAGCAATAATAGTACTTAGATATCATGAACCTTACCAAATTATATCTATATACATCTATATCTATATAAGTCTATTTACATCTATATCTATCTGCTCACACTTGGTTCATTTTGTGGGCATTTGAATGCTATAAATTGAGTGGAGCAAGTCTGATAGACATTGATGTGATAAGTAATTTGATGTGTGACATCTTTAAAGTGTCAATACAAAAAAGGTGGGGGAACAAGAGGCGCAATAGTGCCCTATCACTAGTGAAACTCAGATGGGAGTGGTGTCATGCAGTTCCACTCACCTCTTCCAGTTGTGTGACCCACAACTGGTTTGAAAGCATAACACAGTAACAGCTGCTGCAGGACCTCGACCGATCACTCCAACGTGGAAAAACTGCCAGAAAAATATGGGAAGCAAGGTGTGTCACAGTCCGCACCGCTGACAAAACAAAATCACCTGGGATGCAAGATGTTGTAGCAGTATACTTCTTTATTCCTTCCTACGCGTTTCGGTGCCCTTCCTGGCACCTTCCTCTTTAAAGTGTAACATCAGAAATATACCAGAAATAGTTCAGAAGTTGATCAGAAGGTAAGTGTTATCACTGTCTATTAAACATAGTTTCCTTTCTTTCCTCACCTGGCTCTTTCACCATGCTCGCATTTGCCTTCACAGTTTTTGCTCCACCAATCATTACTCTCCTTTGCTATCCCCAAACCCCTGCACCATCTAACAAAATAACTATCTCCTCCTCTCTCTTAACCCCCCACATCACTTTATCTGTAGACCTGCTTCTTAACCTCAGACCTCTCCTAATGAAATGTTAATTAAGCACCTCTCCTTTACTCGCCTGCTTTCCCTTTCTCTGCTTCTTCTCAATGCTGGTGACATTTCTCCCAATCCTGCCCCCCCCCCACCTCACTCGTCCCACTGACACTCATCCCTGTCTTTTTCAAACTAAGATAAAGTTCCACAATCCCTCACACGAGAAAATTGTGCCCCTGACCCCCAACCCCCTGCTTCCTCTCTCTGGAGCATTTTGGAATGCTCACTCCATCTGCAACAATCTCCACATGATCCATGGCCTCTTTACCTTCTGCAACCTTTCTTTCCTGGGCCGCACTTAGATCTGGCTGACACCCCCTAACACAGCTTCCCCTACTGCACCTGAGCTATGGCGATCTCCACTTTATCCACACTCTTAGCCCTGGTAACCGACATGACAGGGGACCTTGTTTCCTTCTCTCTACAAACTGCTCCTTTAACCCAATCCAATGTTCACCCTCCCTTATCCTCCCTTATTTTGAAGTTCACTCTGTTCGTATCTACTCTCCTTCTAATCTCCAGATGGCCATTATATACAGACCTCTGGGCTCGGCCACTGCCTTCATTGACCAATTTTCCACCTGGCGTCTTCACTTTCTCTCTGATTACATTCCTACCATCATCATGGGTGACTTCAATATCCCTACTGACGCCCGCCAGCCAGCAGTCTCCAAACTACTGTCACTTACTTCATCATTTGTACTTGCTCAGTGGTCCTCCACAGCCACCCACAAAGACAGACATACACTAGATTTCACTAGACATACACTAGATTTCACCCGCCTCTGCTCCCTATCTAATCTCACAACCTCCCCTCTCCTCCTATCTGACCATCACCTACTCACTGTTTCATCCTTGTTCTCCCTACCCGCCCCCAATGACCAGCCACTAGCACATACTTGCAGGATGCTTGCACATTTAGACATTCACAGACTCTCAGACTCTATTCTACCTCTGTCTTCAATATCATCACTCCACAACACAGACAGTGCCACCGCTTTTTATAATGCCACCCTTACATCAGCCATAAACTCTGTTGCCTCTCTCATTCTTGGCAAAGTGTGACAAATAAATAGGCAGTCATGGCACAACAATCTCACAAAAAAGCTTCGGCAAGTGTCCAGGGTTGTGGATCAGCTTGTGAAGAAAACACACCTTCCGGACAACTTCACGGCATTCAAACAAGCAACATTCGCCCTCAAACCAGCCCTCACATCTGCAACGCAAACCTACTTCACAAACATTGCATCTTCCTTATCCTACAACCCCAAACAAATGTTCAACACATTTATCTAACCCCTCCACCCACCACTGCCTCTCTAACCTCCCTTACCTCTACTAAGCATTTTGCCACATACTTCAAAAATAAGATTGAGCAAGTAAGGCAAGCCTTTATTGTTCCACCATGCCAACCACTTCAACTACTCCATATACCCGACCTCTGCCCTTACCTCAAAACCTCCCTCTCCAGCATCACTGAAGGAGAGCTTACTTGTCTCCTCTCCAAATCACACCTCACCACCTGTGCACTTGATACCATCCCTTCCCACCTTCTCCCCAACCTCACTAACATGCTTATCTGAGCACTAACACATCTCTTCAACCTATAGCTAACTTCCGGCACCTTCCCCTCTGCTTTCAAACATGCCACCATCACACCCATCCAGAAAAAGCCAAACCTTGACCCGACTGCTATGCTCAGCTACCGGCCCATATTGTTGCTCCCGTTTGCTTCCGAACTTCTAGAGCAGCATGTCCATGCTCAACTTTCCAATCACCTCTCTTCTAATTCTCTCCTGTGCAACTTCCAATCCGGCTTCCGGCCTCACCACTCCACTGACACTGCCCTGACCAAAATTACTAACCACTTACTCGCGGCCAAAGTTAACAGACAATACTCCATCCTCCTACTTGTATACCTGTCCTCTGCCTTTGACACAGTTGACCATTTACCTCTACTAAAGATTCTCTCTTCACTTGGCTTCAAAGACCTTGCCCAATTCTGGATCACCTCATACCTTTCTGACCGCACATTTAGAGTTTCCCACTCCCACACTACCTCCTCATCCCGCCCTCTCAGTGTTGGAGTCCCAAAAGGCTCAGTCCTGGGATCCCTACTTTTCTCCATCTATACCCTTGGCCTAGGACAACTCATAATGTCTCTTGGCTTCCAGTACCACATGTATGCTGATGACACTCATATCTATCTCTCTGGCCCAGATGTCAACTCTCTGCTGGCTAGAGTCCCGGAGTGTCTGTCAGCCATATCCTCCTTCTTCTCGCTTCCTAAAACTCAATGTAGACAAAACTGAACTCGAACTCATTATCTTTCCCCCATCTCACATATCTTCCGTACCTGATCTTTCTGTTATGGTTAATGGCATCTCGCTCTCTCCCACAACTGAAATCCGCTGCCTTGGAGTAACCTTCGACTCAGCCCTGTCCTTGATATCACACATCCAAACTCTAGCCACCTCCTGTCGCCTTCAGCTCAAAAATATTTCCAGAATTTGTCCTTTCCTTAGCCCTTAATCTACTAAATCTCTTGTACATGACCTCATCATCTCCAGCCTCGATTACTGCATCATCCTCCACTGTGGCCTCCCTGTTAACACTCTTGCACATCTCCAGTCTGTCCTCAACTCTGCTGTCTGACTAATCAACCTTTTTCCTCACTACTCCCCAGGTTCTCCCCTCTGCAAAACTCTTCACTGGTTCCCAATTCACCAACGAATCCAGTTCAAACTACTAACACTGACCTACAAAGCTGTCCATATCCTGTCCCCTCCTTATGTTTCTGAACTAATTTCCAACAAACTTTGATTCCACAAGACCTCCTCCTCTCCTCCACACTTATTTGTTCCTCACCCAACCGCCTACAAGATTTCTCCCGAATATCCCCCCGTTGCTGGAATTCTGTGCTCCAACATGTCCGATTATCCACCACATTCAGATCCTTCAAACCAAACCTGAAAACCTATCTCTTCAGAAAAGCTTACATCCTAAAATGACTATGCAGCCACCTCACCATCACTGAAGCTTCCACCTCACCTCCGCTGGAGCTGTCGCCTTGCCATTAGAACCACCAGAGATTCCAATCCACCACCACTGGATCTGCTGCACCCCTGACCTACTGTCTCATTCCTTTAATCACATAGATTGTAAGCCTGCAAGGGCAGGCTTCTCCCCCTCTATATCAGTCTAATAAAACCAATAAGAAACCAGGTATGGTACCCCGCCAACCAAGGAGACAATCCGGATATATATAATTACTTTATTTGTGCCGACGCGTTTTGTAGCATCTGCAAACACATTGTGACATAACAGCTGGACCCCACCCTTTGTGACACTGGCTCCAGGCGGACCCATTGCTCCAATCATTAACTGAAAAATGACACGAATTTCAGGAAAACCCACTAATTTTTAGAGAAACATTAAAACCTACTTTGAGCTTTTTCATACCTAAAATTAAACTTTAATAAATAGAAATATATAAAACCAAAATTATAGAGACATGCAATTTATAAAACTCCTTTATATTCAATAGCCAATTCCTGCTATTTATCATGTATCCTGGTAAATCCCATTGAGATACCTGGCTTTCTCTTTTTCCATCTACAGTATATTTAGTACCAAGTCCTCGTAGGGAACTGCCAACCTCTATTATTACCGGGAAATCTGTATTGAAATTACAATGGGGAAATTTATATTACTTTCTTGTTTTACATATAAATTATATCCAATTATATCCAAGTTATTGGCATCAACTGATTTTAAACTTATAAATCTTCATATATGTATGTAGAAACATAAGAAAGAACTGTTGTCGGTCCCGAAGGAAGGGAAGAAAAAAAACTCCCCCTGACCCACAGTTTTTCCTGAAATTCGAGTACTTTTTCAATTAATGATTGGAGCAACGGGTCCACCCAGAGCCAATGTCACAGAGGGTGTGGTCCAGCTGTGATTTCATAATGTGTGGCACAACGGTATCAGCTGAGCGGTTTAAATCTTCACCCGCCAAAACCGATCGGCAGGTGGGAGATTTAAAACACTCAGCTGCTGATGAGGTCATGTGCCCCACCGATCAATCGGTTCTGGCTGGAGCGGGCTTTAAGCATGCTCAGTACACTAAAATCAGGTCCAAGAAATCAGCTGTTTTCTCGGACCCGTGCTCCATGATCATGTCGGCTCCGATTCTGTCCTATTTGGCCCGCTGTGCCCAAAATCAAAGCAGTCTCTGATATTGGGTACAGCAAAAAATCTGACAGAACCGGTTCTGACACAAATCGGATGGCAATAAGCCCAAATCTGATTAAATCTGTTGCCCAGAGGAATATATAGGGGCCAAATCTGATCCGGGGCTGTCCGTTTTACAATGGATGGCCACGGATTGCAAAAAATCTCAATGTGAAAGCAGCCTTAGTGTCAGACCAATAGCGGTAGTTTTGTTTTTTAACTTTATTATTCACAAAAAAGTTTGCTTCATCACTCATCTGAAGGCAGTTGTAACAACGGATACTGGAAGCCTGTGCTAGCATTTCTTCTGCGGTGTTGCTATCAGTGTGTCAAGAGTGGAAGAAGAGGGTTGTATTTACAATTCAACACCATGGGCAGCACTTTGAACACATTTTATAAGTGGTCATAAACTTGTAAATAACTCATGAAAAAATAAAGCTACGTTAAAACCAAGCACACCATTGTTATTCTTATAAAATTCTCAACACGTTTGATGTGTCACTTGACCCTCTTCCCACTGAAAAAAATAAAGTTGGATCCAAAATGGACGACTTCAAAATGGCCACCATGGTCACCACCCATCTGGAAAAGTTTTCCCCTCCAATATACTAATGTGCCACAAACAGGAAGTTGATATCACCAACCATTCCCATTTTATTTAGGTGCATCCATATAAATGGCCCACCCTTACATGTATTGTAGTTATGTATACTACTAGATGGCAGCCCGATTCTAAAGAATCGGGTAGTCTAGAATCCATATATAGTTTATTTAGTAATAGTTAGGGGAGTGCGGTGAAATTAATTGTGTGTATAGAGGTGGCTCAGTGGTTAGCACTGCGCGGTGGCTCAGTGGTTAGCAGTGCGCGGTAGCTCAGTGGTTAGTACTGCGTGCGGTGGCTCAGTGGTTAGCAGTGAGTGCGCTGGCTCAGTGGTTAGCAGTGAGTGCGGTGGCGCAGTGGTTAGCAGTGAGTGCGGTGGCGCAGTGGTTAGCAGTGAGTGCGGTGGCGCAGTGGTTAGCAGTGAGTGCGGTGGCGCAGTGGTTAGCAGTGAGTGCGGTGGCTCAGTGGGTAGCAGTGAGTGGAGTGGCTCAGTGGTTAGCAGTGAGTGCAGTGGCTCAGTGGTTAGCAGTGAGTGGGGTGGCTCAGTGGTTAGCAGTGAGTGCGGTGAGATTGGTCAGCGCAGCGGCGTGGGCAGAGTGGTCAGCGCAGCGCCGTGGGCAGAGTGGTCAGCGCAGCGCCGTGGGCAGAGTGGTCAGCGCAGCGCCGTGGGCAGAGTGGTCAGCGCAGCGCCGTGGGCAAAGTGGTAAGCACACACATACACTCCGCTATACTTACCACCGACCCTGCGTCTTCCCCGCCGCCTGGATCCTGAGTCGACATGTCGCCGCCCCCGGACGACTGGATCCAATATGTTGTCCGGGTAGTTTTGCGAGACATACTGGACGCTATATTGGATCCAGTAGTTTGGGGGCAGCAACATGTCGACTGAGGATCCAGGCAGCGGACGCAGGGCCGGTGGTAAGTATAGCGGACTGTGTGTGTGTGTGTGTATGTGTGTGTGTGTACAAAGTTGAGGGAAGTGTAGACAAAGTGACAGAAGTGCGTACATACACACATACTGTACATTGCATATGGAGGGGTAAGGAGAGCGGAGGCTGGAGGGCAGAGGACAGGGAGAGGAGAGCGGAGGCTGGAGGGCAGAGGAGGGCGGAGGCTGGAGGCTGGAGGGCAGAGGACAGGGCAGAGGAGGCTGGAGGGCAGAGGCCAGGGCAGAGGAGGCTGGAGGGCAGAGGCCAGGGCAGAGGAGGCTGGAGGGCAGAGTGGAGGGCAGAGGAGGCTGGAGGGCAGAGGCCAGGGCAGAGGAGGCTGGAGGGCAGAGGCCAGGACAGAGGAGGCTGGAGGGCAGAGGCCAGGGCAGAGGAGGCTGGTTGGCAGAGGCCAGGGCAGAGTGGAGGGCAGAGGAGGCTGGAGGGCAGAGGCCAGGGCAGAGGAGGTTGGTTGGCAGAGGCCAGGGCAGAGTGGAGGGCAGAGGAGGCTGGAGGGCAGAGGCCAGGGAAGAGGAGGCTGGAGGGCAGAGGCCAGGGCAGAGGAGGCTGGAGGGCAGAGGGCAGGGCAGAGGAGGCTGGAGGGCAGAGGGCAGGGCAGAGGAGGCTGGAGGGCAGAGGCCAGGGCAGAGGAGGCTGGTTGGCAGAGGCCAGGGCAGAGGCCAGGGCAGAGGAGGCTGGAGGGCAGAGGCCAGGGCAGAGGAGGCTGGAGGGCAGAGGCTAGGGCAGAGGAGGCGGAGGCAGAGGCCAGGGCAGAGGAGGCTGGAGGGCAGAGGCCAGGGCAGAGGAGGCTGGAGGGACAGGGCAGAGGAGGCTGGAGGGCAGAGGCCAGGGCAGAGGAGGCTGGTGGCAGAGGCAGGCAGAGGAGGGCAGAGGAGGCTGGAGGGCAGAGGCCAGGGCAGAGGAGGCTGGAGGCAGAGGCCAGCAAGAGGGCAGAGGCCAGGGCAGAGGAGGCTGGAGGGCAGAGGCCAGGGCAGAGGAGGCTGGAGGGCAGAGGCAGGGCAGAGGAGGCTGGAGGGCAGAGGCCAGGGCAGCCAGGCGAGGGCTGGAGGGCAGAGTGGAGGGCAGAGGAGGCTGGAGGGCAGAGGCCAAGGGCAGAGGAGGCTGGAGGGCAGGGGCTAGGAGGCCAGGGCAGAGGAGGCTGGAGGGAGAGCGGCAGGGCAGAGGAGGCTGGAGGGCAGAGGAGGCTGGAGGGCAGAGGAGGCTGGAGGCAGAGGCCAGGGCAGAGGAGGCTGGAGGGCAGAGTGGAGGGCAGAGGAGGCTGAAGGGCAGAGGCCAGGGCAGAGGAGGCTGGAGGGCAGAGGAGGCTGGAGGGCAGAGGCCAGGGCAGAGGAGGCTGGAGGGCAGAGTGGAGGGCAGAGGAGGCTGAAGGGCAGAGGCCAGGGCAGAGAGGAGGCTGGAGGGCAGAGGCCAGGGCAGAGGAGGCTGGAGGGCAGAGGCCAGGGCAGAGGAGGCTGGAGGGCAGAGGCAGGGCAGAGGAGGCTGGAGGGCAGGGCAGAGGAGGCTGGAGGGCAGAGGCCAGGGCAGAGGAGGCTGGAGGGCAGAGGCCAGGGCAGAGGAGGCTGGAGGGCAGAGGGCAGGGCAGAGGAGGCTGGAGGGCAGAGGCCAGGGCAGGTTGGCAGAGGCCAGGGCAGAGTGGAGGGCAGAGGAGGCTGGAGGGCAGAGGCCAGGGCAGAGGAGGCTGGTTGGCAGAGGCCAGGGCAGAGTGGAGGGCAGAGGAGGCTGGAGGGCAGAGGCCAGGGCAGAGTGAGGCTGGAGGGCAGAGGCCAGGGCAGAGGCCAGGGCAGAGGAGGCTGGAGGGCAGAGGCCAGGGCAGAGGAGGCTGGAGGGCAGAGGTCAGGGCAGAGGAGGCTGGAGGGCAGAGGCCAGGGCAGTGGAGGCTGGAGGGCAGAGGCCAGGGCAGAGGAGGCTGGTTGGCAGAGGCCAGGGCAGAGTGGAGGAGACAGAGAGGCTGGAGGGCAGAGGCCAGGGCAGAGGAGGCTGGTTGGCAGAGGCCAGGGCAGAAGTGGAGGCAGAGGAGGCTGAAGGGCAGAGGCCAGGGCAGAGAGGAGGCTGGAGGGCAGAGGCCAGGGCACAGGAGGCTGGAGGGCAGAGGCCAGGGCAGAGGAGGCTGGAGGGCAGAGGCCAGGGCAATAGGAGGCTGGAGGGCAGAGGCCAGGGCAAAGGAGGTGGAGGGGAGAGGCCAGGGCAGAGGAGGCTGGAGGGCAGAGGCCAGGGCAGAGGGAGGCTGGAGGGCAGAGGCCAGGGCAGAGGAGGCTGGAGGGCAGAGGCAGGCAGAGGAGGCTGGAGGGCAGAGGCCAGGGCAGAGGAGGCTGGTTGGCAGAGGCAGGGCAGAGTGGAGGGCAGAGGAGGCTGGAGGGCAGAGGCCAGGGCAGAGGAGGTGGTTGGCAGAGGCCAGGGCAGAGTGGAGGGCAGAGGAGGCTGGATGGCAGAGGCCAGGGCAGAGGAGGGTGGAGGGCAAGAGGCCAGGGCAGAGGAGGCAGGGCAGAGGAGGGCTGGAGGGCAGAGGGCAGGGCAGAGGAGGCTGGAGGGCAGAGGCCAGGGCAGAGGAGGCTGGAGGGCAGAGGAAGGCTGGAGGGCAGAGGCCAGGGCAGAGGAGGCTGGAGGGCAGAGGCCAGGGCAGAGGAGGATGGAGGGCAGAGGGCAGAGGAGGCTGGAAGAGGGCAGAGGCCAGGGCAGGCAGGAGAGGCTGGAGGGCAGAGGCCAGGGCAGAGGAGGCTGGAGGGCAGAGGGCAGGGCAGAGGAGGCTGGAGGGCAGAGGGCCAGGGCAGAGGAGGCGGGTGGCAGAGGCCAGGCAGAGGAGTGGAGGGCAGAGGCAGAGAGGCTGGAGGGCAGAGGCCAGGGCAGAGGAGGCTGGGATGGCAGGCAGAGGAGGCTGAGGGCAGAGGGAGGGCAGAGGAGGCTGGAGGCAGAGGCCAGGGCAGAGTGAGGCGAGTGGAGGGCAGAGGCCAGGGCAGAGGAGGCTGGATGAGGCAGAGGCCAGGGCAGAGGAGGCTGGAGGCAGTAGGCAGGGCAGAGGCCAGGGCAGAGGAGGCTGGAGGGCAGAGGCCAGGGCAGAGGAGGCTGGCAGAGGCAGGGCAGGCAGAGGAGGCTGGAGGGCAGAGGCAGGCAGAGGAGGCTGGAGGGCAGAGGCCAGGGCAGAGGAGGCTGGAGGCAGAGGCCAGGGCAGAGGTGGAGAGGCAGAGTGAGGCTGGAGGGCAGAGGGCCAGGGCAGAGGAGGCTGGTATGGCAGAGGCCAGGGCAGAGTGGAGGGCAGAGGAGGCTGAAGGGCAGAGCCAGGGCAGAGAGGAGGCTGGAGGGCAGAGGCCAGGGCACAGAGGCTGGAGGGCAGAGGCCAGGGCAGAGGAGGCTGGAGGGCAGAGGCCAGGGCAGAGGAGGCTGGAGGGCAGAGGCCAGGGCAAAGGAGGCTGAGGGCAGAGCCAGGCAGAGGAGGCTGGAGGGCAGAGGCCAGGGCAGAGGAGGCTGGAGGGCAGAGGCCAGGGCAGAGGAGGCTGGAGGGCAGGGCAGAGGAGGCTGGAGGGCAGAGGCCAGGGCAGAGGAGGCTGGTTGGCAGAGGCCAGGGCAGAGTGGAGGGCAGAGGAGGCTGGAGGGCAGAGGCCAGGGCAGAGGAGGTTGGTTGGCAGAGGCCAGGGCAGAGTGGAGGGCAGAGGAGGCTGGATGGCAGAGGCCAGGGCAGAGGAGGGTGGAGGGCAGAGGCCAGGGCAGAGGGCAGGGCAGAGGAGGCTGGAGGGCAGAGGGCAGGGCAGAGGAGGCTGGAGGGCAGAGGCCAGGGCAGAGGAGGCTGGAGGGCAGAGGAGGCTGGAGGGCAGAGGCCAGGGCAGAGGAGGCTGGAGGGCAGAGGCCAGGGCAGAGGAGGATGGAGGGCAGAGGGCAGAGGAGGCTGGAGGGCAGAGGCCAGGGCAGAGGAGGCTGGAGGGCAGAGGCCAGGGCAGAGGAGGCTGGAGGGCAGAGGGCAGGGCAGAGGAGGCTGGAGGGCAGAGGCCAGGGCAGAGGAGGCTGGTTGGCAGAGGCCAGGGCAGAGTGGAGGGCAGAGGAGGCTGGAGGGCAGAGGCCAGGGCAGAGGAGGCTGGTTGGCAGAGGCCAGGGCAGAGTGGAGGGCAGAGGAGGCTGGAGGGCAGAGGCCAGGGCAGAGGAGGCTGGAGGGCAGAGGCCAGGGCAGAGGCCAGGGCAGAGGAGGCTGGAGGGCAGAGGCCAGGGCAGAGGAGGCTGGAGGGCAGAGGCCAGGGCAGAGGAGGCTGGAGGGCAGAGGCCAGGGCAGAGGAGGCTGGAGGGCAGAGGCCAGGGCAGAGGAGGCTGGAGGGCAGAGGCCAGGGCAGAGGAGGCTGGAGGGCAGAGGCCAGGGCAGAGGAGGCTGGAGGGCAGAGGCCAGGGCAGAGTGGAGGGCAGAGGAGGCTGGAGGGCAGAGGCCAGGGCAGAGGAGGCTGGTTGGCAGAGGCCAGGGCAGAGTGGAGGGCAGAGGAGGCTGGAGGGCAGAGGCCAGGGCAGAGGAGGCTGGAGGGCAGAGGCCAGGGCAGAGGGGAGGGCAGAGGAGGCTGGAGGGCAGAGGCCAGGGCAGAGGGGAGGGCAGAGGAGGCTGGAGGGCAGAGGCCAGGGCAGAGGAGGCTGGAGGGCAGAGGCCAGGGCAGAGGAGGCTGGAGGGCAGAGGAGGCTGGAGGGCAGAGGCCAGGGCAGAGGAGGCTGGAGGGCAGAGGCTGCTGGAGCCGGCAGGGCAGACTCATCGCGGCCCGGCCATCAGGTGTACTGTAGCAGGAGAGCAGGGGCGGGCAGAGCTGCAGGAGAGGAAGTCCCGCCCTCCCTCCTCTCCAGGCACGGGCAGGAAGCACGGGTACCCACAGGGCTTGTGTGGCCCCCCGAGGTGGCAGGCAATGGGCCCCCCTGCCCCCCGGTATGTAGGCTAGTGTCTGGAGGGCAGAGGGTGGAGGGGAGTGGCTGGAGGGCACACGGAACTTCCGAGGTCGGAACGTTCCGTGTGCCGGTGCCTGTAGCAGGGGGGCAGCCCGGCTACAGTGCACTGGATGAGCCTGGGCGACGACCATCACGGAAGTGGGCGTGGCCTTTTCCGGATGTGGCCTTCGGGTTTTATATATAAGATGTACGCAATTGGAAGCACTAGCACTTTACTATATACATTATGCGGCTTGATTACTGCTCTTATTTAATCTAATTGTTGAACACTATGATGTACATTTATACTGGTTTGTTCACATTCACTTTGTCCTTGATCAACGTCTTAGTGATTAAAACGTCACATGGACTAATAAAAGTCCACTTTTTCTATATTTGCGGATTGCCGCCTGTTCATTTTGCATTGGGCAGGGCAATTTTGGGCTTTAGCACTCCACGTTATTATTTGAGTTTGGTGCTGTTCAGTTTTCTAATATATAATTTTGCCTATGACATTTGCATTTTATTTAATTGTTCGGATTTCTTGGATACATTTTTTTGCTTTGTGGACTATGGAAACCAATCTACAGCCACGTGTTTTTTCCTACACTGTAGAAGATGAGAAGAGACTGTGTGGAGGAACAGGAGGAAAGGCTGGCTTTCTTAAGACACCATCCATAGCCAAACTAAAAAAGAAATATGAGAGTCAAGAGACTTATGGCCACTTTACACACACCAACTTATCTGTCCAACTTCTGACCAACTTACTGGTTGCAGTGAAATCATGGACACATTGCTCCATTTTGAAGCTGTGTACAAATGGAACAATGTGTCCATGATTTCACCGCAACCAGTAAGTTGGTCAGAAGTTGGACAGATAAGTTGGTGTGTGTAAAGTGGCCATTACCCCCATACACTTATAATTGGTCACTTTAGGTGAATATTTCAGGGCAAAGATAATCCCTAGAGGAATTAGGTTTAATGTGAGACCACCTTAATGACAAATACGGTAATACCAGTTTCTGCTCTATGTTTGCGTAAATGTCTAATAAATACGCATTGTACATTATTCTTATAAATATTGAGAACCTACAATTAGAGCTGAGAGGTGTATAGGAGAGTATTGATTTGTTGGAGACTAAATTGAGAGACATTCTCAGTGATGCCTGCCTGTTAGTGCTTAGGTACTTTTTTTTTGAAAAATCATGGATAATCACTTTAACACAGCCTAAAGATATTGCATGTGTGTGACTGCTGAGCAGTGATAGTTTATATTTTATCTTTTATCTCTAACCTCCTCTCTTGGCCTCTTACAAATTAATAACTGTCCTACACATGAAGAAGGGATTACGCTGGATCTGATTTTCTCAAGGTTTGGCTCAGTGCATTATTTTACTAACTCCCCTCCTTTGCTCTCTGACCACAACATTCTTTCATTCTCAGTCAAGAACCCCCAACCACCATACTTATAGGAACATATGTTCCATTAACACGCAGAAACCTATGAAGAATTTACAGTTACTACTGGCCCTGATCTCCTCCCACCCATGTCTTGACTCTACTCTGAAACATAATAGTTCAAAAAGGTAAAATGCCCTGTATGAAGCTGCACCTCCTACACAAAGAACAATCCAGCAAAGATGGAGGCAACACTGGCACATGCTGAAAACACGTTTTCTCCAGTGGTGTTCCGGGTGTGCTGAAGGTCTGTGGAGAAAATACAATCTAGCCAAAGACTTCATCCATTAGAAGTTTATGCTTAAAACATATGAGGGTTGAATAAAAAGTAATGCCTCCACCTTCATAACTCCTCAACAGGTGGCAGCACTAGTAAGCGGCAAGTAATAATGCTGCTCCTCTCTATGCTCTGTTCTATTGGACAAAAAGACACTGCTCTCCTGGTTGTCCTCCTTCTCTACGACCACTCCTTCACTTGATGACAGACAATTATACACCTTTTTTAATGACATCACTCCTCATTACTACAAAATACCCGTGATTGTCTGCCTGCTGTCCCTAACATCGTATCCTCTCTCTACGTTAAACTAAATCTGTGAAAAATTGAACTTCCCATGTTTCCTCCCAATACAAATCTTCAATAACCCAATATTGCCATTTCTGTATGCGGTTCTACCATTAGTCCTCAGCAGCGTACACATTTTCTTGGGATTATACTTAAAACATGGTCCACTAGTTACTTTAGACTGACGTCGTCAATAATCTGAACCTCTCACTTCCATCTCTAAGACTTCGCGCGAGCTACGCCAATTCTATGAAATACACTACGAAGAACAATGCAATTTATTCCCAATACCCACACTTTTAAGTAGGCCCTAAATATGCATTTCTTTAGAATAGTGAAAATGCTGCAAGGGCTGGGGGGTACTCGGTAGCCGGGTCGGCAATCTGTCAGGGAGGTCACGGTGGCTGTGACCCAGCTCTGTGGCCCTGGCCGTGCAGTGATGGGGGTTATTTACAGGGGATGAAAAGTTTGTACATGACGCCACCTGTTGTACATGGCTATGGTTGACCAGCGCTGCTGTTTTGGACCTCTGGGGTAAGTGGTGCAGCAGCTGGGATAGTAGCACTCACCGCCGGTGGAGCGGGGTCCCAGGATTATTATAAGAGTCTATGGGGATGATGGGAGTTGTTGGTTAGGGTGCAGGAGGTGGAAAGCAGAGCTCGAGAAATGACAGGAGGACACAAAGGTTGCAGTTCTTTTACCTTTACTTGGCTAAATATGGTGCATTCCGAGGGCACTGGTTACCAGGTCCAGAAGGGTCCAGTCAGCCTGGAAGCATTCGGAATCCACTTCGCCAGGTGGGTTTGGAGGCCTTCCTGCTGCACTCTCGGTTTGGGGTCTTGGCAGCTATCCTGCTTCCTTCTTCCTGCTTTCTTGCCCTTGCTCACTATCGCAGACAGCACAAGCCTATCACGAGCACCGCTTACTGGTGGCAGCTCCGGACTCTTGCTGTGCTGTTGTGCCACCAGGTCTTTAGTGCGGTGAGGAAAC
This sequence comes from Allobates femoralis, assembly GCA_033576535.1. Lineage (NCBI taxonomy): Eukaryota > Metazoa > Chordata > Amphibia > Anura > Aromobatidae > Allobates > Allobates femoralis. The sequence continues at coordinate 156,426,496 of JARQOC010000002.1, read as the reverse complement.
TTGCAGTATCCTGTTCTCCAATTTTGATCAGCGGGAACTGCAGTTCCCATCCGATCCAGGACTCTGGTGTCCTCAGTAGCGCCCCTCTGGGGTGAGCTTTTGGCAGCTCCACTCCCCAGAGCTCTCTTTCTTACATCTACTCCTCTCCCTCCTCTCAGACTAACTCCTTCCCCTTCCCGCACTTTCCCACTCCTAACCCCTCACCTTTGCAAGAACCAGGGCAGCTCCCCTGAATTCGGGTGTAAAGCTCCCCCTTCTGGCCTGGAGTCAGGAAAGGTGAATGCATGTCTGAGGTTACCTCGCATGGGGATCTTCTCCTGCTTCCAAGCATGACATCACCCCCGGTGAAGGAGGCAATATCTCTGTGGCAACTGGACCACTAGGCTGCCACATACCTTCCAATTTAAGCTCAGTATGTACCGAACTGTGGAGACATAAAAACACATGTTAACAACAACAGTTACTTAAGGGTTACATCATTATAAAAATCGAAAAATACAAAAATATAAAAAAGAAGTACAAACAGTCACTGTGACGCCTAGTCCGTGCACCACTGTGCAGGAATTGTCAATATCCTGTCCTTGGTAAAGTAACGGGTGGGGACCACCCTATCTAACCTTAAACTTCGTTCCTCGGTGTGGCTACAGGGCTCCAAGACCGTGTTCTGACCTGGTTCTTCAGCCACATTGATGGTTATTTTAAGGTCAGGTTAGGATGCAAACTATTTACAAGCCATGTCCTGGTCACATAGTCCTGTGACCCAATTGCCCTTGAACGGGTTATTATATATTTTTGCTCAAATGTTCATACAGTAGTCTCTGTAGGTACTTTAAGCGCAGTGGTTGCATATATACATTTGTTTATTTATACCTTATAACGAACTGGGGTTTGACGTTGTGTGACCTACGGAACACTCGTGTCTCTACTGACCTATGGCCAGGGTCACACATACCATCCGTTTTTGCCTTAGATCCGATTTTGGGACCTTTTCAGTCATTTTTTTTTAAAGTCCAAAAACGCATATAGGTTAACGCATTTCTGTGCATTTTTCAAAAACACATGCATTTTTGTGCAGCATCCCAAAAAAAGTATGCGTTTTTTTAACATGGGGCCCTATGGGAGATGCATTCATTAACGTATGGTGCATATAGGCATCATGCGTTAACGCATGCATTTTTGCATGCATTTTTTGGGAAAAAATGACTAAGTCCAAAAAACGGCCAGGACCTCAGGGGACATTATTGGCACCCTAAATTTAACGGATCAGTTTTTCTAAGGGCTTAAAAAAGCAGATTGGTATGTGTGACCCAGGCCTTTCCTGGTCTAATGTGTCTACTGCAGGTGTGGCAGGCTCACTATGTACTACACTACCGGTAGACTTACATAGTACCGGCATGCTTGGCAGCATTCTACGACCTCTTAGATTCACAATGGGCACGAAAGATTCACCGCTAGCAGGGGCTAGATTCTCCTGTTCCACTGTGCATGAGGCATCTGTTTCTGGAGCCGACTGGTCTTCACATTGATCTAAGGTCTCTGCTGCTTATTGTCCGGTCAACTTGGGGAATGTCAAGATGGGTGCCACTATCACTTGGTTAACTTGAGTCCAAGACTGGGGAAACTCTCCTAGTATGTTACGTACTTTTTCTTCAACCTCTTCTACCTGTTGAAGAATATCTTGATTACCATCCTTTTCTCGCAGTTTATCTGGGCATACTTATAAGTGGTCTCTGGATACAGCCACTGAGGTTCTCCCTCCATCTTTGATGATGAAGCAGACCTTGCTGTTATCAAAATGTGAGGGCAAGATGGTATGTGGTTAAGTTGCCCACTGGTCATCCAGTTTGTGCATTCTCCTTTTTCTCTTTAGCACCTGTTCTCCTGGTGCTAAGGTTTTAGCAGGGGCTTGCTGATTGTAGCTCTTCTCTTGTTTCTGTCTCACACATGACAGACTTTCCTGCAAACACTCTTGAACTTTGTGGTATTGCTGTTGCCTTTCAGTATCCCAGTCTGCATCTGGCTGTACCATCCCGGGTTTCAGTACTCCCATGTCCAGGTCGATGGATAGTTTCCCAGGTCTGGCTCACATCAGGTAGGCTGGGGTACAGTTGGTTCAGTTCACCAGAATGTAGTTGTACATGTCTGAGATCTGGTAGCTTCTTGGGCCACAAGTTGCGTTCTTCTAGAGGTAGAGTTTTCAAGAGGTCAATCACCAATTGGTTCATCTTCTCATACATACCGTTGGTTTGCAGGTGGTACGGTGTTGTTTGAATTTTCTTGCAGCTATACAGGTTGTATAACTCTTGAATACCTTAGCCTCGAAAGCTGGACCTTAGTCGGCTAAGACTTGTTCGGGGTAGCCATGAGGACAACAGAAATGTTCTTGGAAGGCTTTTGCAGCGATATTAGCTGTGTGGTCCTTGACTGGTATGACCACCAGGAAACAGGAGTAGTGGTCTACAATCGTGAGGGTGTAGGTGTAGCGAGACCTACTCAGTGTCAACTTCACATGGTCTAGGGCCACGATTTCAAGTGTTTGTTTCGAGATGTTGTTAGGAGGCTCTTTGGCTATCACAATCTCTTCTCAGGTTGCATGGACCACATTCCCGACACCAACTCTCAATGGATTTTTGCATACCTATCCACAAGAACAGTTCACAAAGTATGACCTCCAGCTTCTTCCACCCAAAGTGTCCTGCCCCATTGTGGTAAGCCTATAAGACTATTGGCGCATCCGCTTCAGGATTACTATCTGGCAGACTAGTTTGTGTGTGTGAGAGTTGATGTTTCTCCAGTAAAGCTTACCCTCATAAATGAACAGTTTGGTTCTTTTTTTCCACAACTGTTGTGCTTCTTGTTGTGCATTTTGATTAGCTAACGAGTCAGCTTGGCTCAGCAGCTCTTTTACCATGTGGATGGCCGGGTGGTTGTCCTGCATTTCTGCCCATCCATGGTGGGGCAATGGGTTGAAGGAAACTTCTTGCACGGCAGCTCACTTGTTCTTCACACAGTGGGAGCACTGTGTCGCACCTTGGCAGTGGAAAGCCGGCATCATAATTTCCTCAAGGTCTTCCTGGTCTTCTACTGAGTCTGATAAGTTTGGCATTAGGGTTAGTGCATCAGTATTGGTGTTTTTGTTTCCTACCCAATATTTGATCACAGACTTGTAGTTAGAAAGTCAGGCTATCCATCATTGCTGTAGTGCTTTGCGGTTTCCAGGTGTGCCAATGGGTTATTATCTGTTTTCTACCTCGGTAGGTTGATCTCCTTTTCTCCACAATTTAATATACGTATAGGTACTCTCCCCTTGCGGACAACCCATCTGGCTGTTAAAATAGTGAGCCAGCTGTCAGAGTATACAGTTTCTACAAGGACCTGGTAATCCCAAACCCTGATACCTATCACAGTTCGACACCATATCAATATTTCACTTTTGGGAGATATTACAATGGGGAATGGATCACTCACCCTTACACTGACGACTTCTCCACTGGACAATTCTACTTGTTGTCTCTGCATTAATGCTTTGATTTCTTTGTGCATGACTTGTTATTGTCTGGAACTGGCAGTTTCGACTACCTGCTGTAACAATACAGTAATTTCACCAAGACAATTTACAATCACATTGGTACCTAGAGTGATCATGGGATTACATTCTCATCTATCGATATCCACAATTATCAACCTTGAGATTTAAGCTCTACTCGCCCCACCTTAATGGTTACCTCTTTATACCCCACCTGGGGCAAGGGCTGACCATTACTGGTGATTATAGTCAGGTCATCATCAGGACTATGGGTAAAGTCAGTGTCGTCCCAATAGCATTTGTAAAGGATATGTGGCATCATGATCACCTGGGAGTCAGTGTCTAGTAGAGCGTTCATTGGGACGCCATAAAGCATTACAGGCAGGACGGGTCGTACCCCGCCAGTTGTTTGGACCAGGTTGCTTTACTCCTGGGGGTTGGACCTCTGACCCAGGGGGTTGCTCATTTAAAGGACAGTACCTTGCGATGTGCCCCACTTTGTTGCAGTGGCAACAGATGGGTTGTCCAGTCGGGTCACAATGGTCGGACACTCTTCCCTTGGTGTGGGATCCTCTTCTATTGCCGCCACGGCAGGTCATCCGGACTGGAGGTCAGCTGGATCTTTTCTGTTAGTGAAGACACTTGCAGGGACTGCACTGTTTTTGCCAATACAGCCACTCTCTTAGTCAGCTCCTGGACCTGGAGGCGTAAATCTGCAGAAGGTTCGTTGCCTTGTGTTTGTGCATCAGCCTAAACAGGTGTCTGAGGCAAGAACGCTGCCTCCTTGTGGTACATTATTGCTGGGTTCAGGGTGCGAGCAGTGCCACTAGGGGTTGTTTCTCACAGCATGCAGATTACTCGATCCTTAAATTGTGCAAACTAATTGTTGGGGTTCTGTAGGGCCATGATATGCAACTATGTCCTGTGCATGTTGGATTGGAGGCCCTCTATGAACTGCTCAGTTGGAAGTCTGTCCTCCTCCTGCATGCTGTAAGGGTCAATCTGCTTAATAACACACAGCACCTCCTGAAGGTTGAGGGCATAGTTTCTTACACTGTCCTGCACACTTTGCTTGCAGCCAAAAAATCTAATTTTTATTTCTACTGCGGTGCAAGTGTCAAAAGAGTCCTTTAGCTTTGCCAATATAAGTTTAATGATTCTGTTATCGGCTTCCGGCTATGACTCTATTTATTTCTGGGCTGAATCAGTTAACTGACCGATGAAGATGCTAACCTTTTGGCCTTCGGCCAGGGGGTATACGTCAAACAGGCTACGTAGTCTCTCTTTGAAGTCACTGAGGGTATGCGACTCACCTGAGTATTGTGGTAACCAGGATGCTCCTCGGACGTACAGCATGGACAAGGGCATTATGGAGCTGAGGCATCGCCTGCTGCTGGAGCTTCACCTAGGTTGGGCATCTTCCTACCCCCAGTTAACCTTTGCCAGGTTCTGAGTCATTGCTTCTGATACCGCTAGTGTAAAAAGCAGGCGCTTAGCAGGCAGGATGGATCATACACACAGGAGTTCCGGGTCTGGGCCTCCTGTTTCCCACCAGCTGATGTCAAAGCATGGGGCAGAGTTTCTGTTCGCGCTCTTTATGCAGCTCCGCCCACAACGACAATCCCCGTCTGCTCTCAGCGCCAAGTGGCGTAGTAATGGTGGCAATTTAGGGTACCTTTAGATGTCGCAACATTGCATGCAATTTCACTTGCAACTTACTGGTTGCAATGAAATCATGGACACATTGTTCCATTTTATTGCTGTGTACAAATGGAACAATGTGTCCATGATTTCACTGCAACCAGTAAGTTGCAAGTGAAATTGCATGCAGTGTTGCGACGTGTAAAGGTACCCTTACACAGTTCAACAGTCTTTTGCACACAGGAACCGGTGTTACCAGGGTTCAGAAATCCTGTTCGTGACACCAAATGCAATGGCCGCAAGGGACAAGGGGTACTCAGTAGCTTGGCTGGCAATCTGTCATGGATGTCACGGTGACTGTGGCTTAGCTCCATGGCCCTGGCCATGCAGTGATGGGGGTTATTCACAGGGGATGAAGAGTTTGTACGTGATACCACCTGTGGTACCTAATTATGGGGGACCAACGCTGCAGTTTTGGACCTCTGGGGCAGATGATGCGGCAGCTAGGATGGGGTCTTGGCAGTCTGTGAGCTATCCTGCAGCCCTCTTTCTGCTGTCTTGCCCTTGCTCCCATATGGCAGACAGCACGAGCCTATCATGGGCACCACCATACTGGTGGCAGCTTCGGGCTCTCACAATGCTGTTGTGCTGCCAGGTCTTTAGTGCGTTAAGGAAACTTCCACTCTCCTGTCCTCCAGATTTGATCAGCGGTACGTGCAGTTCACATCTGACCCAGGACTCTGGTGTCCTCGGTAGCACCTCTCTGGGGTGAGCTTTCGGCAGCTCCACTCCCCAGAAATCTCTCTCCTACATTTACTCCTCTCCCTCTCCTCACACAAACTAACTCCTTCCACCTTCCCACACTTTCCTACTCCTAACCCCTCCTCCTTTCCAGAACCAGGGCAGCTCCCCTGAATTCAGGTGAAAAGCTCCCCATCTGGCCCAGAGTCAGGAATGGTGACTGCATGTGTATGGTTACCTCACGTGGGGATCTCCTCCTGCTTCCAAACATGACATCATCCCCGGTGAAGAAGGCAATGTCACTGTGGCAACTGCACCACTGGGGTGCCACACTAGCATGTCACCTCACCTCTCTAATCTATCTATTCCTTTCTACCCATTACAAAAATTTCATTCCAAATCTGATCCCATGTGTTATCTGTTTACACACCTTCCATGCACTTAGCAACTCATTGTCTGTACTTGTAAAGATCCTCGCTGGTGACTGGGTCATGTAGTGTTATGTGAATCCCCTATTTATTTTTTGATGGCTGGACCATATATGATGGCACTTTTTACCATTTAAAAATTAAAAATTAAGATCTAGCGCTTACTCTATAGACACCTTCCAATTATATTCCGTACAACCTAGAATTTAATCATATACCACTTGGATATTAAAATGTTAATTGATTTCCAAAATCTTTTGAAATTATAGTGCTTGTAGTCAAATTTATAAAAACTTTTGTCAGTATAAAATATTCAAAATCTTCAAATAATGTTCATAAAAATAATGTCCATAAAAATAAGTGTATCACGTAGTTGTTTTCACTAGCGGAGGATGTTGTTTATGGGCTCTTCACTTGTGTACCACTGTGTCGTCTCTTCAGTGTGTTGTTATCATCTAAGAAAAATGAAATGTATTTATTACTGTCTATGGTTTCAAAGTGATGTGTAAAAAATTTAAACCAAAAGTCTCACCTTGAGGTGTTTTAGTGTTTTAGTTGGCTCCTCTCTATGCTCTGTTCTATTGGACAAAAAGACACTGCTCTCCTGGTTGTCCTTCTTCTCTACGACCACTCCTTCACTTGATGACAGACAATTATACACCTTTTTTCCTGACATCACTCCTCATTACTACAAAATACCCGTGATTGTCTGCCTGCTGTCCCTAACATCATATCCTCTCTCTACGTTAAACTAAATCTGTGAAAAATTGAACTTCCCATGTTTCCTCCCAATACAAATCTTCAATAACCCAATATTGCCATTTCTGTATGCGGTTCTACCATTAGTCCTCAGCAGCGTACACATTTTCTTGGGATTATACTTAAAACATGGTCCACTAGTTACTTTAGACTGACGTCGTCAATAATCTGAACCTCTCACTTCCATCTCTAAGACTTCGCGCGAGCTACGCCAATTCTATGAAATACACTACGATGAACAATGCAATTTATTCCCAATACCCACACTTTTAAGTAGGCCCTAAATATGCATTTCTTTAGAATAGTGAAAATGCTGCAAGGGCTGGGGGGTACTCGGTAGCCGGGTCGGCAATCTGTCAGGGAGGTCACGGTGGCTGTGACCCAGCTCTGTGGCCCTGGCCGTGCAGTGATGGGGGTTATTTACAGGGGATGAAAAGTTTGTACATGACGCCACCTGTTGTACATGGCTATGGTTGACCAGCGCTGCTGTTTTGGACCTCTGGGGTAGGTGGTGCAGCAGCTGGGATAGTAGCACTCACCGCCAGTGGAGCGGGGTCCAGGATTATTATAAGAGTCTATGGGGATGATGGGAGTTGTTGGTTAGGGTGCAGGAGGTGGAAAGCAGAGCTCGAGAAATGACAGGAGGACACAAAGGTTGCAGTTCTTTTACCTTTACTTGGCTAAATATGGTGCATTCCGAGGGCACTGGTTACCAGGTCCAGAAGGGTCCAGTCAGCCTGGAAGCATTCGGAATCCACTTCGCCAGGTGGGTTTGGAGGCCTTCCTGCTGCACTCTCGGTTTGGGGTCTTGGCAGCTATCCTGCTTCCTTCTTCCTGCTTTCTTGCCCTTGCTCACTATCGCAGACAGCACAAGCCTATCACGAGCACCGCTTACTGGTGGCAGCTCCGGACTCTTGCTATGCTGTTGTGCCACCAGGTCTTTAGTGCGGTGAGGAAACTTGCAGTATCCTGTTCTCCAATTTTGATCAGCGGGAACTGCAGTTCCCATCCGATCCAGGACTCTGGTGTCCTCAGTAGCGCCCCTCTGGGGTGAGCTTTTGGCAGCTCCACTCCCCAGAGCTCTCTTTCTTACATCTACTCTCCCTCCTCTCAGATTAACTCCTTCCCCTTCCCGCACTTTCCCACTCCTAACCCCTCACCTTTCCAGAACCAGGGCAGCTCCCCTGAATTCAGGTGAAAAGCTCCCCATCTGGCCCAGAGTCAGGAATGGTGACTGCATGTGTGGGGTTACCTCACGTGGGGATCTCCTCCTGCTTCCAAACATGACATCATCCCCGGTGAAGAAGGAAATGTCACTGTGGCAACTGCACCACTGGGGTGCCACACTAGCATGTCACCTCACCTCTCTAATCTATCTATTCCTTTCTACCCATTACAAAAATTTCATTCCAAATCTGATCCCATGTGTTATCTGTTTACACACCTTCCATGCACTTAGCAACTCATTGTCTGATCCTCGCTGGTGACTGGGTCATGTAGTGTTATGTGAATCCCCTATTTATTTTTTGATGGCTGGACCATATATGATGGCACTTTTTACCATTTAAAAATTAAAAATTAAGATCTAGCGCTTACTCTATAGACACCTTCCAATTATATTCCGTACAACCTAGAATTTAATCATATACCACTTGGATATTAAAATGTTAATTGATTTCCAAAATCTTTTGAAATTATAGTGCTTGTAGTCAAATTTATAAAAACTTTTGTCAGTATAAAATATTCAAAATCTTCAAATAATGTTCATAAAAATAATGTCCATAAAAATAAGTGTATCACGTAGTTGTTTTCACTAGCGGAGGATGTTGTTTATGGGCTCTTCACTTGTGTACCACTGTGTCGTCTCTTCAGTGTGTTGTTATCATCTAAGAAAAATGAAATGTATTTATTACTGTCTATGGTTTCAAAGTGATGTGTAAAAAATTTAAACCAAAAGTCTCACCTTGAGGTGTTTTAGTGTTTTAGTTGGTAGTAGTGGGTCTTTGCGTCATGTTCTGTAGCCGCTCTTAGGACCGGTCACTTTTCCCGCAATGCTTATGTCAATTATTATGTCAATTGGAATCTTTGAAGTGCTTTAATTCTGGGTAAATCAATTTGCCATAATTTAAATTGTAAAAGATTAGTCTATCTCTGATTAAAATAAATACTATTGGAAAGACCTTTTTATTGGTAGTCAAGGCTATCTATTTATATGTTTAACTTATATTTGCAACTTGTCAGGCATACAGTTTCAGCTCATCTACTCTTACATTTACCATTTGTCCAATGTATTTTTTCAGCTCCAGCCATCTAGAACCCCAGGAAGTTATGTTTTCAAGTTTTCCTTAGTACTAAACAGGATGTAAGGGTGCCCTCTATTGAATGTAATCAAATTATCACCACTGATCATTGAGATCTGGAGTAAAATAAAAAAAATTTCAAAAGGTTTATGGTGCCAATATGTTTTTTAAACTGTAACAGGGTCTTGTACTGCTTGCAATTAGGCTGGGGTTCCACATAAGCCCTCAGTCCGTTTTTGGCTTCAGTTTTCTCATTTTTTTTTTTCTAAGTCCAAAAACTGACAGAAAAACGGATTGGATGTAATAAACACCCTGTCCGTTTTTCTCTGGAGCTCCAAACATTGCCCTGTCCGTTTTTGAGTCAAAAACGTTGCATGCAACGTTTTTGGCATCAGTTAAAAAACGCATGCGTTTTCATGCGTTTTTTTTAACATGGGGCCCTATGGGAAACGCATGCGCGAACGCATGGCATATGCGCACTTGCGTTTGCGCATGCGTTCGCACATGCGTTTTTTTAATGAAAAGTCCAAAAACGTTCAGGAGTGCAGGAGGCTCAAAAAGCACCCAGAAAAAAATGGATTGGTGATGAAAATCACTTCCAAAAACGGATTTCTATGTGGAACCCCAGCCTTACTTGCATTTTGGGGTCAGAAATAACTGAACTGCAGTAACATACAAGTTTAGCTACACATAGTCCAGATATGAAACTGTTAAGTTATACATACACACAGAAGCCTATATTGAAATTGACTTGCCAGGGGTGATACCTTGTGTAGTATCATTATTGTTTTATTGTAGCTTAAAGAAACACTACTGTGAACTTTCTATTTTCCTAAATCTGTGTGTATAAACATGTTCTCTAGTGTCAGTGTCTTAACATACTCACCTATTGCCATCCTCTCCAGTATCCAGCACCATTGCAGTCCACTTCTGATGTTCTTCAAATTCTCTGGATTATGTTACGCTCTGTGTCACTCAGAAGTGTATTTTACTATATAGGCCTATAGAGCACCAGAATAAGACTCCTCAGGCATACCTCTTAGAAAAGATTTCTGACTCCGACTCTTGGTATGATCTGGAGATTCTGAATTGTTGTCATGTTACACAGAAGAGTGGTACTGAACTGAATAGTGGAGATGATAGCAATAGGCATATCAATGCACTGACACTATAGTACATACACACATAATAGTAATGGTGGGAAATTAATGGATTTGCTTTAAACCTTCTTTAAAGGTACTATATATAACTGTGCAACTGCACCTTATAGAATACTTAACTCTGTGAAATTAGAATACTATGCATCCACATCTTCATGAATAGTAGACGCCAGAGTAGATGTTTATTAGTATTTTGCACGTGCGTAGTCTTAAATAACATTGCTGCTTGTCTGCGTCTTTCCAGTAAATGGTATTTTAACCTGCCCTTTGAGAAATATACGGTATTTTTTGCATTATAAGATGCACTTTTGTTCCCCCAAATTTTGGAGGAAAGTGGGGGGTGCATCTTATAATGCGAATATACGGTCCTATACAGCAGGGGAGGGTGGGGGCGGCTCTGGAGCAGTGTCTGGGACTGGAGGAGGCTGGCTGGGGGCTGCAGAGGCAGCGGGAGGTCACATGCTACCGCTCATTAGCCCTCATATAATATGCACTCCACCTGCCACTGTACATCACCTCAGTGCTGAAGCAAGCACTGAGGTATGGACAGGGAAGCAGGTCATATTATATGTTGCTGCAGTCCCCCCATCCTGGATATGGCCCCCCATGCTGCTGGGCACAAAATAACAACCATTTTCAATTTACCTCCACTTGCCTCATTATCTCTCTGCCGCAACCTCTGGGGTCCTGGAGAAGCCGATCATGTGATCCGGCACACACTAATGGCATCACTCTGTAAAGCCAACCTCATGTGACCGGCTTTACAGAGTGATGTCATCAGTGCACGCCTGATTAACCCAAGAGGTTGCAGCAGGCAGAGAGAGATGGAGGCAAGCGCCAGAGAGGTATGTTCAAAATGGTTGTTATTTTGTGCCCAGCAGCATGGGGGGACATGGGTATCAGCACAGGGGGCCGTGGGTGTCAGCACAGGGGGCCATGGGTGCCATCACAGGTGGCCATGAGTGCCATCACAGGGGGCGTGGGTGCCATCACAGGGGGCCGTGGGTGCCATCACAGCAGGACGTGGCTGCCATCACAGGGGTCCATGCGTGCCATCACAGGGGACTATTTGCCATCACATGGGGACATGGGCCATCACCAAGGGGCCATAGCCAAGATAAGGGGGCTAAATCCAGGATGGAGGCTATATACCAAGATGGAGGGGCATATATACCAGGATGGGAGACATATATATTAGGATAGGGGTCATGGACCAGGATGAGGAACGTATATACTGATTGTAAGATGGGCATAGGCATTATAAGACAGACTCATTTAACATTTTTTTTTCTCTTTTCCTTCACCAACTTTGGGGTTTTGTCTTATAATCTGCTTATAATTAATTGCCTCTTGCCATGCAAGAGATGGAGTTCCCGCCCCTCTCTGGGCCCTGCACACATATAGCCCCGTCGCCTTCATTCCACTTCAGACACTGGTCATGCTGGCTCCTGTTTACTGGTAAGTATTCACACCAGTCAGGTTTTTAATACAACAGTTAGGACCGCGTCTGAGATGGGTACACTTTGAAGATAGTGACGTGGCTTAAAATAACTTTTTCTGCGCAAAAAAACGGATTAACTAAGTACCCTGTATTTGTTATACCATTTTTATACTGCACTTGCATTTTAATATTTTTACTGCAGTGTACTGTTGTTTTTTGTCGCAATAGCTTTGTGTTTCCAATTATGCTGGCGGTGTGAACATGTTCCTACAGACCTGTTCTCTGTGTGCAGGACTCATCTGTGTTATAATTAATTGCCTCTTGCCATGCAAGAGATGGAGTTCCCGCCCCTCTCTGGGCCCTGCACACATATAGCCCCGTCGCCTTCATTCCACTTCAGACACTGGTCATGCTGGCTCCTGTTTACTGGTAAGTATTCACACCAGTCAGGTTTTTAATACAACAGTTAGGACCGCGTCTGAGATGGGTACACTTTGAAGATAGTGACGTGGCTTAAAATAACTTTTTCTGCGCAAAAAAACGGATTAACTAAGTACCCTGTATTTGTTATACCATTTTTATACTGCACTTGCATTTTAATATTTTTACTGCAGTGTACTGTTGTTTTTTGTCGCAATAGCTTTTTGTTTCCAATTATGCTGGCGGTGTGAACAGGTTCCTACAGACCTGTTCTCTGTGTGCAGGACTCATCTGTGTTATTATTATAATCTGCTGCGTCTTATAAAGCGAAAAATACAGAACTTTTTTTGGTAGACAAAACTGTAGTGAAATAAAAGCACACAAGACCATCTAGTGATACCTTTCCGGCTGTAAGGAAATTAAAAGAAAAGTGCTCACATGAGCAGGTTGTGTGCAGGAACAACTCCTATGAATACCTGAAGATAACAGCTGCTGCTGCCTTGTGGCAGGGAGAGGAACTCCACTATGATTGTTTACCAATTTGGATAATGTGATTTTAGTCTACACTGTTATATTGACAATTCCTTAGGCACAAGACGAACTAAACTTTTTTTTGTTATTATTCCACATCAAATTTCAACACCAGATTAAAGTCTTTCTCAAGTGAAAAAAAACAATTAAGGGGTTATAATATAAACGCTTCTTTAAAGGGAATCAACTACCAGTAGTAGGCACTGGGATGCTGAATGCAATCATACTGTTACATGAAAGATTCCAGATTTGTTGCAAAGAAAAGTGTCAAAAGACCTTGTAAAATACAGCAACAGGAAGTTGATGTGTGCAGCATGATATCACTATTTGGGTTTTTATTATGTTATTTCTCCCCTGTGAACTTGTCCTTCGGCTGTAAGCCAAAACAGTCCTCTCCCTTTCACCCAGCCTTTCAATGTACTTTCTTTATAATGTTGCTGGAGGACAGAGGATAATGAAAGTAAAAGAAAGTCTGGATCAGAGGGAGGGGGGGGTTGGATTACAGCCGAAAGACAAGCCCATGGGGGAATAATAAAAAAATGAAAACTAAAAGAGTGATGTCATGCTGCACATGTCTTTTATCTGCCACTCTGATTTGCAGGAGGGTTTTTTTGCAATCAAACCTGGAATCTTTCAAGTAAGGGTATGTTTGCAATCAACATACCAGTGCCTGTAAGTCCCTTGGCTTCACTTTATAGCACTAAATCCTGGTGATTGGTTCTGTTTAAAGGCACTGAATGTAACTGTGTGACTGCTTCTTGTGGAATATTTATCTTTGCTATATTAAAGTATTAAGCAATCTCCTCATTCACTTCTTCATAAATATTAGACCTAGGAGTTGATGTTCATTAGTATTTTGCATATGTGCAATCTGATATAAAATTGTGGCTTTTCTGTGTCTTGAGAGAAACTGGCATTTTAACTTGCCCTTTTATCAGTGCATTTTTCTTTTAGCACTGATATATATTTTCCTCTTGTTAACATTTTTTGGCTGTGTTAATTGTTGCCATTTTCCAGTGAACAATATCAATGACATTTTCCAACATTAATATTTTTAGTGTATATATTTTCATTAACAGGGGACTTGTAGGTGATAACATTCTTAATATTGTCACATCTCCACCTGTACCTGCTTTTGCAACAACTGTTTTGGTCACTAGGCACTGCCATATTCATGATGTGAGTGGCATTAGTGAAGAAGTAATCATATCCAAAAGTTTTGGTTGACTCTGACTAGCCAAAGATGCTAGTTTGTTTGAGACAACAGCAGTCAGCTCACTGCTATGACCAATAGGACACCATCACAACGTACTTAAACTGACAATGTTCTGCTGCTAGACACCATATATGAATTATACTTCCTCTTGTTCAGTCCGTTTTTTCATTTCTTTTTCAGTCTGATTCCTCTTTTTGACATCAGCATATTTTCCCACCGGTTTATTTTACTGCACCTGACCGCCTGGCATTAACACGGCTTTCTAATCACCCTCTGCCAACTTGCTCCAACAGCCAGCAGTTTATCATGTTCAACTTAGTCCAGATACTTACAAGGATTAAAAGATCAGTGCCAGGGTAACCCAAGCATTTGGTGCAAGAGTGGCCATAACTAAGGCTGTCCATGTAAAAGATATTTAGAGTTGTCAGGATACCACTCACAGTTTGCCTGTGACAGTTATATGTTGGGTTTACAGGCAAGTAAAAGGAGTACACATTTGTACTGTTGGGCTCAAAAATGTAATTACTTCGACAGATTTTGTGCTTTCTTGGCCTGTTTTCAGAGAATATGAACGATAACACACAAAATAAAAAATTCTATTCATGGTTAGTGGTTGGGTGAAGCCATTTATTATCAAACTACTATGTTTTCTCTTTTTAAATCATAATGACAAACACAAATATCCAAATGACCCTGATCAAAAGTTCACATACCCTGGTGATTTTGGCCTTTTAACATCCACAGAAGTTGACACAAATAGGTTTGAATGGCTAATTAAGGTTACATCCTAACCTGTGACCTGTTTGCTTGAAATCAGTGTGCGTGCATAAAAACTGAGTGAGTTTCTGAGATCCAGACAGACTCTTGCATCTTTCAAGCAGCTACTGAGGTTTCCAGATTGTGAGTCATGGGGAAAGCAAAAGAATTGTCAATGGATCTATGGGAAAAAGATAGTTGACCTTTATAAAACAGGAAAAGGGCACAATAAGGAGACATTTGAAGAAAAATTGGCTCCATGTTCAATTCAGCATGTTTGATTCACTAGAAGAAAGTAAATCGCCTACAATATGCCAAAAAACACAGAGAGAATGCACGCCCTGAGGAAAACATTAACGTTGAAACGTACGTCGGCTGTGGGATTGAGGCAGGAGCACTGTGGCAGTCAGGGGTCCAAGGAGTCCATTCAGGCACCAGGTATTTTGAACACTCTAGTATTCAATATATGATCATTTAATGACCGCTTAGGTCTGTAGGAACTTTCTTTTAATACAAGTGTGATGGTGCTGTAAATATATTATTTCTGTTCCCCTGTTAGTAATTGCTGCTATTTATGTGCTTTTTTGTAGCCCACCCTAGTACATTGTGCACGATAGGGACTGTGTTCCCGTTTAGGACATGTTGTGTATAATAAATAATTTTTATATGAATAAATTTTAATTAATAAAGTAACTTTTTGCCATAAAATATTGGATGTGCTGATTCACTATAAAAGTATCAACACAGTTTAATCTGTGGCGATATTTTGTAAGGTAAAACGTGTTTGAGGTGAAGCACTTAATTTTAGGGGGACCTTTTTTATGTGTAAACTTCTGAAACAAGGTCATTTGGAGTGATGAAACCAAAATCAAACTTTTTGGCTACAACCATAAACGCTAAATTTGGAGAGGTGTCAACAAGGCCTACGATGAAAGAAACACCATTCGTACTGTAAAGTATAGAGGGGGATCGCTGATAATGTGGGGATGTATGAGCTGCAAAGGCACAGGAAACTTGGTCAAAGTTGAAGGAAAGACGTATACAGCACGTTATCAGCAAATACTGAAAGCAAATTTGCACTCATCTGCCCAGAACCTGCGCATGGGACGTACTTGGCATTCCAACATGACAACGATCCAAACCCCAAGGCCAAGTTATCAATGGCTACAGCAGAACAAAATGAAGGTTCTGGAGTGGCCATCTCATTCTCCTGACCTCAATATTATTGAGCCATTCTGGGGGAAAACTCAAGCACAGAGTTCATGAAGCCCAGGAACTTGGAGAAACTGGAGACTTTTTGCCAAGTAGAATTGACAGCTTTGCTAACTGAGAAAATAAAGAGCCTCATCGACAACTACCACAAAAGACTTCAAGCTGTCATGGATGTTAGAGGGGGCAATATCCAGTATTAAAAACTGGGGTAAGGGGACTTTTGATCAGGGTTGTGGGGATGTTTTTGGTTGGCTGTCATTATGATTTAAAAAGAGAAGATACTGTAGTTTGACAATAAATGGCTTCACCCAACTACTAACCATGGGTGGGAAAAAAGTTTTTGTGTTATCATGCATATTCTCTAAAAAAAAGTCAAAAAAGCAAAACATTTGGTGAGTATGTAAACTTTTGAGCACAATTGTATTTAGCAGCTTAAAGGAGCCAATACAATTCTGATGATAATTATGGAGATGAATATTAAGATAATGTTCAGACAACTGCTGTCCTCCAATGGCAATATGATTATAGACTGAAACTGAGCTAACAATTGAAATAAAATAATATTATTTTTATTATTCTTAGAATATTGTGAATTCTATGGTTCTGTATTTGTGAAAATGGTATACATGCTATAATAAAAATGTAAGACATGATAAACAAATTGAAATTAATAGAGGTGAGGGGGGGACTTAACTCACAAGCTTTCAATTAATTCAATAAAAATGATTATTAAGCACTGTAATTATTGTCTATGTAGATGATAGTTACACAAGAAACACATCTCTCTTGTCTTCAACTATTGAAGATACTGAATAACTATTGGAATATTTGTTTCATTAACAAATATGATTTTTTTTTTTATTAATTATTCAGTTATAAAAAATGTTCCCAAATATTTTCCAATGAACATATGTTGCTATCTACAAGTTACTGTAAGTTCATTTTTTTCTCAGTAATGTACACTCCGCCCCCTTCTTGACTGAAAAAAAACAGAAATGTAAAGATTTTTGCAAATTTATTAAAAAAGAAAAACTTAAATATCACATGGTCATAAGTATTCAGACTCTTTTCTCAAACACTAATATTTAAGTCACATGCTGTCCATTCCCTTGTGATCCTCCTTGAGATGGTTCTACTCCTCCATTAGAGTTAAGCAGTCTTTAATTAATGTGATAGAACTTGATTTGGAAAGGCACACACAACTGTCTATATAAGACCTCACAGCTCACAGTGCATGTCAGACCAAATAAGAATCATGAGGTCAAAGGAAATGCCCAAGGAGCTCAGAGATAAAATTGTGGCAAGGCACAGATGTGGCAAAGGTTACAAAAGAATTTCTGCAGTACTCAACGTTCCTAAGAGTACAGTGGTATCCATAATCCTTAAATGGCTGAAGTTTGGGACCACCAGAAGTCTTCCTAGACCTGGCCATCCAGCCAAACTGAGCAATCATGGGAGAAAAGCCTTGGTGAGAGAGGTAAAAAAAAGAACCCCAAGATCATTGTGGCTGAGCCCCAGTGATGCAATAGGGAGATGGGTGAAAGTTCCACACATTCAACTATCACTGCTGCTCTCCACCAGTTGGTCTTTATGGCAGAGTGGCCCTAAGGAAGCCTCTGCTCAGTGCAAGACATATGAAAGTCCAAATAGAGTTTGCAAAAAAATACATGAAGGACTCCCATACTATTAGAAATAAGATTCTCTGGTCTGATGAGATGAAGATAAAAGTTTTTGGTGATAATTCTAAGCGGTATGTGTGGAAAAAACAGGTACTGCTCATCACCTACCCAATACAATCCAAACAATAAAGCATGGTGGGGGCAGCATCATACTATGGGGGTGTTTTTCAGCTGTAGGGACAGGACAACTGGTTGCAATTGAAGGAAATATGAATGCTGCCAAGTACAGAGATACCATAATAAGTGTAACCCACTCAGAAGTTATAATTTCAAGAATATCCGATTCTAAAGAAAACCGTGCCACATAAACAGATTTTCATAATGACAACGCATATACCGGTAATTCTTTTCTTCATTTTAAAAGCGCCCACCCCAAATTTACCAAAAATGCACTGCCATATAGTCAATTGTTACGCCTCAGAAAAATTAATGATACATATTAAAGGTTCGAAGCACAAGTTTCTGAACTAAAAAAACACTTCAAAAATAGACAATATCCAAAAAAACTTTTGGAGGACGCCCATGAAAAAGTTAAAAAATTCTCACAAGATGCAGTTCTCCCTAAAAAAACTAAACCCACTAAACCCAAGAGATTCGTGTTCAATTTTAAATTTAATGCAATGGATACATTGATCAGGACAGCCATCAATAAAAACTGGCACATTTTAGGTAAGGATGCTGATTTGGCAGAGGTTGCAGAAAGGGGATTTCCTATAGGAGGGGCACAACATCACGTCGAAAAACAAAGGGGCCGTATTTGGCTCGAACGTTCTGTACCCCAGGGAAATTTCAGATGCAGAAATTGCAACTTTTTTCAGCAACACTACACAAAAAATCTGATACAGATTGGTGGCATTAATCATTTTGAGACTGAATTTATCTCTTGCAGGACTAAATTCATTGTGTATGCTATCTTTTATCCATATGGATTTTACTATTAAGGGAAGATGATCCGGCCTTTGTTTCTTCGCATTTGTGAACATTTTTCATTCCAATATTACACAAACAGGTGCCCCCAAAATTAATTAAGCATTTATGGGATATGCATGCAGGTAATTGGGATCGCCTCCAGTTTTTTGTGACTGGAGGAAATCAAACCACAGCAAAATTGGGCAACAGACACCTTAGGCTTCTGCAGAGAGAAGCTATATGGATCCTAAAGGCAGATGCTCAGGGTCCTCTTGGACTGAATGACTAGAATGACATGTCAGTTTAATATATATATATATATATATATATATATATATATATTTTTTTTTAGAAAAAGAAAAAAAACAATGTTCACTTGTACCCGTATATACTCGTGTATAAGCCGACCCGTGTATAAGCCGACCCCCCTACTTTTGCCCCCAAAAACTGGGAAAACGTATTGACTCGCGTATAAGCCGAGGGTGGACTCCAGCACAAGTGTACAGTCCTCAGCAGTGTGGTATACAGCCTTCAGCACAGGTTTACAGCCCCCAGCAGTGTGGTATGCAGCTCCCAGCACAGTGTATACAGGGGCTCCCCAGCACAGTGTATACAGGCTCCCCAGCAGAGTGTATACAGGCTCCCGAGCAGAGTGTATACATTGGCTCCCCCCCAGCAGAGTGTATACAGGGGCTCCCCCCCAGCAGAGTGTATACAGGGGCTCCCCCCCAGCAGAGTGTATACAGGGGCTCCCCCCCCCAGCAGAGTGTATACAGGGGCTCCCCCCTCCCAAGCAGAGTGTGTACAGGGGCTCCCCCCCCAGCAGAGTGTGTACAGGGGCTCCCCCCCCCAGCAGAGTGTGTACAGAGGCTCCCCCCCATGCTGCCGCTGCTCACTGTACAATAAATACAGTGTTATTAGCTCTCACCCGGCCGGCAGATCGCTTTTGGCTGTGCGTCCTCCCTCCTCCCTGCTTCTTGTCATGTGACCGGGGCTCACCTCGATGACGTCACCGGCCGGTCACATGACACGCAGGGAGGATGCAAGCCAGGAGCGATCCGCCGGCCGTGTGAGAGCTAATAACACTATTTATTCTACACTGAGCAGCGGCAGCATGGGGAGGCTGTATTGTGGCGGGGGCACCATACTGTTATGGGGAGCCTGTAATGGGATATGCACTGCTCCCCCTGCGGATGGGCGGGGGATGCAGTGCATATCATGAATAAGTTATGAGTGGCTCCACGTCACGAGCCGCTCATATTACGGCCTTCCCCCACCTCCTCCAGCCTCCTCCTTGCTCCCAGACACAGCCCCCACTTCACACAAGTATATGACTCGTGTATAAGCCGAGGGGGGGACTTTTCAGCCCAATTTTTGGGCTGAAAAAGTCGGCTTATACACGAGTATATGCGGTATTCTGTTTTTGTATTCTGTGATGTAACATATTTCTTTGCAGCTCATTTAATTACTGGTGTTTGTGGGCGTGACTAGAAATGGGATTACCTATTTATGTTACCCATCTGGTCATGTCTGTTGTGGACCTGTTGAAGCACAAATGTGTGAAACAGCTGTTGTCTATTCACCTGTCTGTCCCCCGAAGCTCAACTGGCGTAGTGCACCAGCTTTTACTTATTTGAAATAAAGAAGAAATTTTACTTTCTTGTAGTGTGCCATGGTTTTCTTCAGAATTGGATTGATTTGTCTTGCCTGGACTAGGCTCAACGTGTTGAGCACCATCATTGGGACTCCGCAAGCACAGACTGTTCAGCTACAAGGTACATCGTCTGCCAGTTCTCTCTATAAACACCGTGGTGCCCACATATACCATCACCCTCTTCTTGTGTAGTTTCCAGAACAATTTACACCTTTATTTGAATAAATAAAAGCACTTACAGATAAACACAATAAAAAAAAGTAAGTGGTGAAGAATTCCACAATCAGGCTGTAAAGGGCCTGTCACACGCGTCAATATCACCTGCACGATCTCGGCTGCGAGCGACGTTGCAGCGATATTGACGCGTGTGACATACTGAATCAACCAGCGATAAATCGCTGGTTGATGATCGCCAGGTTTTAGAATCTGTCCTAAAACCTGGCAATTGTCGCCCGGTGGACACGCAGCATCGCTGCGTGTGACACCGGGAGTAGCGATATTCCAGCTCCCAGCGCCTCTCACAAGCGCTGGGAGCTGGTATCCAAGGTAAACTGCGGGTATCTAGGCAGCGCGCGCTGCCTAGATACCCGACGTGTACCTTAGTTACCAGCCTCCTCCGCTCACCGGCTGGTATCTAAGGTACACAGCGGGTAACTAGGGTCCCTAGTTACCCGCTGTGTACCTTAGATACCAGCCGGTGAGCGGAGGAGGCTGGTAACTAAGGTACACGTCGGGTATCTAGGCAGCGCGCGCTGCCTAGATACCCGCAGTTTACCTTGGAGACCAGCCTGCTCCCGCTTCCAGCAGGCTGGCAGCGGGAGCAAGACATGGAAACGATATTTAAATCGTTTCCATGATGTCTCTGGTCAATTGATCGCTGGTGAGTCTGCCTGTGTGACAGCTCACCAGCAATCAGCCGTCAATGTCGTCAGCGATCATCTCACTGACGACATTGACGCGTGTGACAGGCCCTTAACACATAGCATTAGCATAGACATAGTTAACTATATTGCATTATGTTACACCATCACACATCTAGCCTAGAGCTAAC
Source organism: Allobates femoralis (assembly GCA_033576535.1). Lineage (NCBI taxonomy): Eukaryota > Metazoa > Chordata > Amphibia > Anura > Aromobatidae > Allobates > Allobates femoralis. The sequence continues at coordinate 156,405,072 of JARQOC010000002.1, read as the reverse complement.
ACCTTGTATGGAAGTACACACATTCCATTCAGTTGGAATCACCCGTATTGTCTAGGTGGCAGGTTAGAATTCCACACAACACTCCAGTGTCCTTACCTGTGGTGACCCCCAACGTATGTTTCACTAAACACTTTGTCAAGGGATGTACAGAGATATCCTGGAGGAACACCTCTTCCAGAGTGCTCTGGACCGCAGATTTGGTTTTATTCTCACCTTTCAACAAGACAAGACACAGCACACAGCTAAAATAACAATGCAGTGGCTTCAGAACAACTGTGTTACCATTCTTGACTGGCCCAGCCAGAGCCCTGACTTTGACTTAACTGAGCATCTCTTGAGAAACCTAAAAATGGCTGTCCACCAACGTTCACCATCCAACCTGACAGAACTAGAGAGAATCTGCAAGGAAGAATGGCAGAGGATCCCCAAATCTAGGTGTGAAAAATGTGTTGCATCATTCCCAAAAAGACTCATGGCTGTACTAGCTCAAAAGAGTACTACTCAATACTAAGTAAAGGGTCTGAATACTGATGACCATGTGATATTTCAGTTTTTCTTTTTTAATAAATTTGCACAAATATCTACCGTATATACTTGTGTATAAGCCGACCCGTGTATAAGCCGACCCCCCTACTTTTGCCCCCAAAACCTGGGAAAACCTATTGACTCGTGTATAAGCCGAGGGTGGACCCCAGCACAGGTATACAGCCCCAGCAGTGTGGTATACAGCAGCCTCCCCAGTGGTATATACTGCAGCAGCCCCAGTGGTAGTATACAGCAGCCCCAGAGATATATACAGCAGCCCCAGTGGTAGTATACAGCAGCAGCCCCAGTGGTATATACAGCAGCAGCCCCAGTGGTATATACAGCAGCAGCCCCAGTGATAGTATACAGCAGCCCCAGAGGTATATACAGCAGTCCCAGTGGTAGTATACAGCAGCAGCCCCAGTGGTAGTATACAGCAGCAGCCCCAGTGGTATATACAGCAGCAGCCCCGGTGGTATATACAGCAGCAGCCCCAGTGGTAGTATACAGCAGCCCCAGAGGTATATACAGCAGCCCCAGTGGTAGTATACAGCAGCCCTTAGGTAGTATACAGCAGCCCCAGAGGTATATACAGCCCCAGAGGTATATACAGCAGCCCCATTGGTAGTATACAGCAGCCCAGAGGTATATACAGCCCCAGAGGTATATACAGCCCCAGAGGTATACAGCAGCCCCAGAGGTATATACAGCAGCCCCAGTAACATAGTAACATAGTAACATAGTTTTTAAGGTTGAAGGAAGACTTTAAGTCCATCTAGTTCAACCCATAGCCTAACATGTTGATCCAGAGGAAGGCAAAAAAAACCCATGTGGCAACACTAAGCTCCACATTGGGGGAAAAAATTCCTTCCTGACTCCAGATACGGCAATCAGACTAATTCCCTGGATCAACGCCCTATCAAAGAATCTAGTATATATAACTGGTAATATTATAGTTTTCAAGAAAGGCATCCAGGCCCTTCTTAAATGTTAGTAGTGAGTCACTCATTACAACAGCATGTGGCAGAGAGTTCCATAGTCTCCCTGCTCTTACAGTAAAGAATCCGCGTCTGTGATTATGATTAAACCTTCTTTCCTCCAGACGTAGAGGATGCCCCCTTGTCCCCGTCTCAGGCCTAAGAGTAAAGAGATCATTAGAAAGGTCTCTGTACTGCCCCCTCATATATTTATACATTATTATAAGATCCCCCCTAAGCCTTCGTTTTTCCAAGCTAAATAACCCCAAGTTTAATAACCTGTCTTGGTATTGCAGACCCCTCAGTCCTCTAATGACTTTTGTCGCTCTTCTCTGGACCCGCTCTAGTTCAGCTATGTCTTTCTTATACACCGGAGACCAGAATTGTACACAGTATTCTAAGTGTGGTCGCACTAGTGACTTGTATAGAGGTAAAATTATGTTCTCCTCATGAGCATCTATGCCTCTTTTAATGCATCCCATTATTTTATTTGCCTTTGCAGCAGCTGCCTGACACTGGCCACTAAATGTGAGTTTATCATCTATCCATACACCCAGGTCTTTTTCAGTGACAGTTTTGCCCAGTGTTTTACAATTAAGCACATAATTATACCTTTTGTTTCCTCTGCCCAAGTGCATGACTTTACATTTATCCCCATTAAAGCGCATTTGCCATTTAGCAGCCCAAGCTTCTAGTTTACATAAATCCTCCTGTAATATAAAATTGTCCTCCTCTGTATTGATTACCCTGCAGAGTTTAGTGTCATCTGCAAATATTGAGATTCCACTCTGTATGCCCCCTACAAGGTCATTAATAAATATATTAAATAGAAGCGGGCCCAACACTGACCCCTGTGGTACCCCACTATTAACTGTGACCCATTCTGAGTTTGTTCCATTAATAACCACCCTTTGTTTCCTATCACTAAGCCAGTTCTTAACCCACTTACACATATTTTCCCCTATCCCCATTGCCCTCATTTTATGTATCAACCTTTTGTGTGGCACCGTATCAAAAGCTTTTGAAAAATCCATATACACCACATCCACTGCATTTCCTTGGTCCAGTCCAGAACTTACTTCTTCATAGAAGCTTATTAGATTAGTTTGACAGGAACGGTCCCTCGTAAAACCATGTTGATAATGGGTCATGAGGTTATTTTTCTTCAGATACTCCAGTATAGCATCTCTTAGAAAACCCTCTAGGATTTTACCCACAGTAGAGGTTAAGCTTACTGGCCTATAATTTCCAAGTTCAGTTTTTGTCCCCTTTTTGAATATTGGCACCACATTTGCTATACGCCAGTCCTGTGGTACAGACCCTGTTATTATGGAATCTTTAAATATTAAAAATAATGGTCTATCTATGACAGTACTTAATTCCTGCAGCACTCTGGGGTGTATCCCATCCGGGCCCGGGGATTTGTCAATTTTAGTGATTTTTAGACGATGACGTACTTCCTCTTGGGTTAAGCAGGTGACATTTAATTGAGACTTTTTGTTATCACTGATCATATTGTCTGTCATGGGATTTTCTTGTGTAAATACTGTTGAAAAAAAGTCATTTAGCATATTGGCTTTTTCCTCATCCTCATCCACCATTTCACCCAGACTATTTTTAAAGGGGCCAACACCATCATTTTTTAGTTTCTTACTATTTATGTAGTTAAAAAATATTTTGGGATTCTTTTTACTTTCTCTGGCAATGAGTCTCTCTGTCTCAATCTTTGCTGCCTTGATTTGCTTTTTACAAATGTTATTTAATTTTCTGTATTTATTTAATGCCTCATCACTACCTACTTGCTTTAATTCCCTAAATGCTTTCTTTTTGTCACATATTGCACTTCTTACCGCTTTATTTAGCCATAGTGGTTTCCTCCTATTTCTAGCATGCTTATTCCCATAGGGTATATATTGTGCACATGTCCTATTCAGGATGCTAATAAACATCTCCCATTTGTGTTGTGTACTTTTATGTCTCAGGACATCGTCCCAGTTTATTGCACTAAGATCATCTCTCAACCGTTGGAAATTTGCCTTCCTGAAGTTTAGTGTCCTTGTGGCCCCTTTACTACACGTCTTAGTAAAGGATACTTGAAAGCTTATTAAGTCATGATCACTATTACCCAAATGACCTCCAACCCGTATATTTGATATGCGGTCTGGCCTGTTGGTTAATATTAGGTCCAGCAGTGCCCCCCTTCTTGTTGGGTCCTGAACCAGTTGTGAAAGGTAATTGTCTCTCATAGTTTTCAAAAACTTATTACCTTTGCTGGAACTGCAGGTTTCTGATCCCCAATGTATTTCAGGGTAGTTGAAGTCCCCCATAATAATGACTTCTCCCTGAGTCGCTGCTTCATCTATTTGCTTTATGAGGATATTCTCCTCCACTTCCATTATTGTTGGGGACTTATAACAAACCCCTATCAGTAATTTATTATTTTTTCCCCCTCCCCTTATCTCCACCCACAGGGACTCTACATTTCCATTAGATTCACCTATATTATCACGCAGGATGGGTTTTAAGGATGATTTTACGTATAAACATACACCTCCTCCTCGCCTATTTGTACGGTCATTTCTGAACAGACAATAGCCCTGTAAATTAACAGCCCAGTCATGGCTCTCGTCCAGCCAAGTCTCCGAAATCCCCACCATGTCATAATTATTTTCCAATAAAATCAATTCTAATTCCTCCATTTTGTTGGTGAGGCTTCTGGCATTAGTGAACATGCACTGTATGCATCTCTCTTTACCTCTCGTCCTTCCTACTAGTTTGACTGTTCTAACCCCACCCCCCATGCCACCCCCAATTTTATTACTTGTGCCCAGGTTACTGTTTACACTATCTTCCCCTCCTATACAATGAATACCCTCCCCCCCAATCCCTAGTTTAAACACTCCTCCAACCTTCTAGCCATTTTCTCCCCCAGCACAGCTGCACCCTCCCCATTGAGGTGCAGCCCGTCCCTAGCATAGAACCTGTAGCCAACAGAGAAGTCGGCCCAGTTCTCCAGGAACCCAAACCCCTCCTTCCTACACCAATTCCTGAGCCACTTATTTATCTCCCTAATCTCCCGTTGCCTCTCTGGTGTGGCACGTGGTACAGGCAGTATTTCAGAGAATACTACCTTGGAGGTCCTTGCCTTAAGCTTGCAGCCTAATTCCCTGAAATCATCTTTAAGGACCTTCCACCTACCTCTAACTTTGTCATTTGTGCCAATGTGCACCATGACCGCTGGGTCCTCACCAGCCCCTCCCAGTAATCTGTCAACCCGATCAGCGATGTGCCGGACTCGAGCGCCAGGTAGGCAGCACACTGTTCGACGATCCCTGTCTTTGTGACAGATTGCCGTATCTATTCCCCTAATAATTGAGTCCCCCACTACCAGCACCTGTCTGGCCTGCCCTACTCTCCTGTTTTCCCCCTTACTGGAGCTGACACTCCTCTGGCTTTCAGAGGTCATGTCCTGCTGCAGCAGTGCTATCCCTGAACTCACACCCCCCTCATCTGCCAACATAGCAAATTTATTGGGGTGTGCCAGATCAGGGCTAGCCTCCCTGGCACCCTTCCCTCTACCCCGCCTTCTAACTGTCACCCAGCTAGCTACCTCACGGTCCTGCAGCTCCATACTACCATCCTCCCCCACATCTATCCCATTGAGCAGCTGTTCAGTGAGCAGCAGACTCCTTTCCATATTGTCTATGGATCTCAGCGTTGTCAGTTGTTCATTTAGATCCAGTATCTGGGCTTCCAAATGCACACCGTACTCACATCTCACACAGCAGTATGCACCCTCGACCGGCTGGTCAAGGAATGCATACATGTGGCAAGATGTACACTGGATGGCATTGCCAATCATGGAGCTCATTTCCTAATGGGGATTGCACCAGACAGAAATGAAAAGTAAAAAGAAATGCAAAGTATTAATAAAATACAACCAGCAATTCAGTAAGTCCTCCCTTCCAAACTCCCTTAATCCAAAGTCACTGAATCACAAGTCACACACTTACTTCTGTCGCACTTGCGCTCTGTCACACAAAGCTCGTCACACTCGCTAGACACTCAGATATATAGAGGTTTTTTTTCCCTTAGCAGAAAATCAGCCTGTATCTCAGTGCACTTCCAAAGGAAGGTAGTATACAGCAGCCCCAGAGGTATATACAGCCCCAGAGGTATATACAGCCCCAGAGGTATATACAGCAGCCCCCCCATATTTGTATACAGGCCCCCCCTTGGGTAGTAATCCTGTAAAGGAAGAGATTAGTATACTTATCCCTCCGCTGTCCCACTGCCACTGTCCCGCCGCCATCGCGCTCTTCCGTCTTCATCCAGCGTCTTCCGTCTTCTTCCGGCTTCCTCCTCTGGCGCGCAGACAATGACGTCATTGCCTGCGCCCACCGGAGGAAGCCGGAAGAAGACGGAAGACGCTGGATGAAGACGGAAGAGCGCGATGGCGGCGGGACAGCGGCAGCGGGACAGCGTAGGGATAAGTATATTAATCTCTTCCTTTACAGGATTACTACCCAAGGGGGGGCCTGTATACTGATATGGGGGGGCACTGTATAGGGTATACATTGTATACAGTATACAGTGACTCGTATATAAGCCGAGGGGGGGACTTTTCAGCCCAATTTTTGGGCTGAAAAAACTCGGCTTATAGGCGAGTACATACGGTACATTTTGTTTTTTTTCAGTCAAGATGGGATGCAAAGTGTACATTAATGAGAAAGAAATGAACTTTTTTGAATTTACCAAATGGCTGCAATGAAACAAAGAGTGAATACTTTCCATACCCATTGTATTTAAGATTATCTCAGCACCGGAACAGTTTTTCTTAAACAGATACAATCATTGAAATTATTATTATTCCAATATCTTTTGCCTAACACAAACTGTGTTTCATGGGGACACATCTTTCAATAGTATAGAATTGTTATTTTTTGTCTTTATAAACTATAGTCTGGTCTAGGTACAATAATGTGAACAACCTTTCGAAAAGGACAACACATTGGCTAGAAATACCCATTATTCCTCTAAGGATATATAAATATCTATGATGCAGAACTCCAGCTGCAGACTAATGACACCTTCCAGACACTAGATAATACACAGATTATTTAGATTTCAACACTGCGACTACTGTGGTGGTTACGTCTATGTAATCAGCTTCAATGTTATAGCTTGTCCTCATCAGCTTCAATGTTATTGCAATTGTCAAGTTTTCAGAGTAGAAAAATAAACTGGGCAATTTCTGTGTATCTGTTAGTAAAAGAATTAAATTGTGCTTTTATTCAGTTCTCTTTTTTCTTTTGCCACATATACCAGATTCATTGATTCTCTTAGATGGCATCTGTGTTCAGGCAATTTTTCACATCCCAAATACAGCGCAGAACAATTGTGAAATCCTTCATCTAAATAACCCATGATATATCTTATGATCTTAGCAACAGAATTGTACAGCAATTGAGAACTGCAGGTCTAGCCTAACATTTTTCAATTCAATTATGATAAAGCAAGATGCTTCTTTGAGTAAACAAATCTGTGAAGTTCAATGAATTTACCCAAATAAAAATGTTTCAAAGTCAAAGATAATTCACTTTGCAATAAAAAAGCAGAATCAAGTGTAAATTTACCATGACACTTAAAAAATTGTCCTTACTTACTGTAGGGTACTCCAATGAAACTCAATTATACAGTGGATGGGATATTCTTAGGATAACTGAGAAATATGTGATTAATCCATATTTGACCCTGGAAAAGTTTCTTGTGTCAAAGTACATAACACATGAGGACATCTAGTGCTTTAAAAAGTATACATACCCCATTAATTTCTCCATATTTTTTCCTGTTACACCTACAAACTTAAATGTACTTTATTGGTATTTAATGTGATATAACAACACGAAGTAGAGAGTATTTATGAAGTGTAAAGGAAATGATACATGGTTTTATAACTCTGAAAACTGTAACATGCATTCACAATACTTTGTAGGACCACCTTGCTACTATTACCGCTGCTTGTCTCATGGAGTATGGCCTTGATCACACACCTGCGCTCTAAGTATTTAGTGGTTCGGCACAGGTGTGTGAACAAGGTCTATGTCTCTATCAGGTTTGTAAATTTAAGGGCTGAATTTTTTTCCCATTCTTTGTTGCAAAATATCTAGCTTAGTGAGATTGGAAAGAGAGAGATTGTGAACCATCTCTCTAAACTTTCATCTCGAACAAGGGGAAGGCTGATCAGAGATGCAGTCAAAAGGCCAATGATCACTTTGGATAAACTACAGAGATCTACAGCTGAGGTGAGAGAGTCAGTCCATAGGACAACAATCAGTCGTACACTGCACAAATTTGCCTTTATGGAAGAGTAGCAAGAAAAAAACCATTTCTCAAAGATATCCTTAAAAAATCTTGTTTGAAATTTTCCACAAGCCACCTGAAAGACACACCAAACATGTGGAATAAGGTGCTCTGGTCAGATGAAACCAAAATCGAACTTTTTGGCCACAATGCAAAATTATATATTTGGCGTAAAAGCAATACGCAGCTCATCACCCTCAAAACACCATCCCCACTGTCAAACATGGTGGTGGCAGCATCATGGTTTGGCCCTGCCTTTCTTCAGCAGGGACCGGATGGTTAACATTGATGGGAAGGTATACGGAGCCAAATACAGGACCATTCTGGAAGAAAACCTGTTGGAGTCTGGAAAAGACCTTAAACTGGGACAGAGATTTATCTTCCAACAAGACAAGGATCCCAAACATAAAGCAAAATCTACAATGAAATGGTTAAAAAATAAATATATCCAGTAGGGATGAGCGAGTATGCTTGTCACTACTCGGTACTCGCACGAATATGTCGGTACTCGGCGTACTCAGCGAGTACCGAGTAATCTCGCGATACTCTTGCTATGCTCCGGGTCCACCTCCCTGCATGTTGGTGCTCTTTACAGAGCCAGTCCATATGCAGGGATTAGCTAACAGCCACTGTAAAGCCACAGCCCTGTTGGTTGTGGCTTTACAGTGATTGGCTGGCCGCACAGCGTCATCAGGTCTTTATAAGACATGACCGCGCTGTGCTCGTCACTCTGCTCCAGAGGTGCTGGGAGAGGTGCTGCTGATTGAGGGACAGATTTGTGGCCTTTCAGCTAGTGTAGGTGCAGGGCTGCTAATCTAATTACCCCAACAGTCCTTCTGAGGACTAATAGAGCTGTATACAGGCAGGCAGGGAGGAAGGGTATATAGCAAACTTCGTTGTGCCAGTATACCAGCCTGCATCACATCTGGGGCTGGTGGACAGGCTGGAAATTTCATCCATCCCAAAACAGTGCTTTTAGGGATTAATTTAGCTCTCTACAGGCAGGAGTGGGTTGTAGCGGAAATTAGGATACGCCAAAACACTCTATATTCTTGTCAGCGTTTGTGTCTGACCGGTCCACCTGCTGGGATTTAACCTCTAATCTGTAATCTCAGTGTCCAGCTAAAAACCAACTCTTGCCTGCATTCATTTACCATTTTTGTGCGCCAGGAGTGGGTTGTAGCGGAAATTAGTATACGCCAAAACACTCTGTATACTCGTGTCAGCGTTTGTGGATGACCGGTATAGCTGCTGTAATTTAATCTCTAATCTCAGTATCCAGCTCAAAAACAACTGGTCAGCATTTTCAGTTGACAGGCGGGTGTGTTTATCAGTAATGATTCCACCTGCAGCAATAAAAACACGCTCTGACAAAATACTAGCAGCAGGGCAGGCCAGGACTACCAAGGTGTAGAGGGACAATTCATGCCACGTGTCCAGCTTGGATACCCATTAATTATAAGGCACAGTGGAATCTAGGAGCACTTTTGTATGATCGGCAAGGTACTCCATCAGCATCTTGGCAAACTTTGCAGTCCTTGTGACAGTACCACGCACCTGAGGGCCTGTGCTATAGGAGGGGCTGAGAGAACTCTCCCAGATCTTTGAGAGTGTTCCCCTACCTCTGCTGGATTGGATTTGTGTCTCTCTCGGCTGGACACCTTGGTTGTCCACCGAACCGCGACCTCTGCCGCAAGCGTTTTCAGAAGGGAATTTTTTGACTAATTCTGCAACTAGGGCCTTCTTGTACTGCAACATTTTTGTAGACCTCTCCGCCTTGGGAATCAGAGAAATAAAGTTCTCCTTGTAGCGTTGGTCTAAAAGTGTCACCAACCAGTAATGAATGTCCGCCAAGATGTTGATAACGCGAGGGTCACAAGACAGGCAGCATGACATAAAGTCAGCCATGTGCGCCAGACTGTTAACAGGCAAGACTTCAGGTCCTCACCAACAGGTTGACTGACCATGCTGTCTTCATCATCCTCCTCCTCTCCCCTGTCATCTGGCCATCCACGCTGAACCGATGGTATGATGGTTTGCATGTATTACCGTCAATTCCGCTTGAAAGTAGCTCCATTTCTTTATTCTCCTCCTCATCACAGTCCTCCAATGCACGTTGTGATGAGATGAGGCTGGGCTGTGTGTAATCACCCTGTACCGTTTCTTGCTCCAACTCATCGTGCTCGACCTGAAATGCATCATCTTTGATTTTGAGCAGAGAGCGTTTTAGAAGACAGAGAAGCGGGATGGTGATGATAATGATGGCTTCATCACCGCTCACCATCTTCGTGGAGTCCTCAAACTTTTCGAGGATGGTACATGTGTCGGACATCCATGTCCATTCCTGAGGTCTTATGTGTGAAGTTTGAACCATATACCGATGGCCTAGTTGATGCGGGCAGTCAACAACTGCCCTCTTCTGCTCACAAATCCTTACCAACATGTGCAGTGTGGAATTCCAATGTGCGGGGACATCACAGACCAGTCTGTGAGCTGGAAGCTGCAAACGATGCTGAAAGCTGGCAAGGGTGGCTGAAGCAGTAGGTGACTTTCTAAAATGGGCACATAGGCGGCGTACTTTTACGAGCAGATCCGACAGAAGCTCCGGGTAGGATTTAAGAAACCGCTGAACCACGAGGTTGAGCACATGGGCCATGCATGGAACATGTGTCAGCTCGCCTCGCCTCAGAGCCGCCACCAGGTTCCGGCCATTCTCACACACGACCATGCCTGGCTGTAGGTTCAGCGGTGTGAGCCAGTGATCTGCCTGCTATTTCAAAGCTGTCCACAACTCTTCAGCATTGTGGGGTTTGTCACCTACGCACATTAGCTTCAGCACAGCTTGCTGCCACTTAGCCGAGGCAGTGCTGCAGTGCTTCCAGCTTGGGACTGGTGTGGGGGGTGAAGTAGAGGAGGAAGCTGAGTATCATGACGTTCCGGAGCTGTACACTGTGGGTGAAACCCTGACTGAGTTAGCGCCTGCAATCCTTGGTGTCGGAAGGACTTGTTCTGTCCCAAGCTCAGACTGGGTCTCGGCATCCAGAATATTAACCCAGTGTGTCGTCAGCGAGATGTAGTACCCCTGCCCACAAGCACTTGTCCACGTGTCCATGGTTAGGTGGACTTTGCCTGAAACTGCGTTGTTAAGGGCACGTCTGATGTTTTGTGACACGTGCTTATGTAATGCGGGGACGGCACACTGGGAAAAATAGTGGCGGCTGGGGACCGAGTAACGTGGGACAGCCACCGCCATCAGGTTGCGGAATGCTTCCATCTCCACTAGCCTAAAAGGCAACATTTCTAGCGCAAGCAGTTGCAAAATGTGTGCATTTAGAACTGTGGCATGTGGGGCATTGGCAGCATATTTGCGCCTGCGTTCCAAAGATTGGTGTATGGATCACTAAACGCTGCGCTGGGACAAGGACGTGGTTGATGATGGTGCTATTTCTGCTTGTGCAACTACAGGTAAAGGACAGGAGGCATCTTCGCATGCAGTATGGACAGGGGATTGTCTTGCATGCACAACAGTGGAAGACACAGCGGTGTCACCCGCAGACACTGCTCCTGGACTCTGGTGTACATCCCACAAAGTCGGGTGCTTTGCTGACATGTGCCTGATCATGCTGGTGGTGGTCAGGCTGCTAGTTTTGCTACCCCTGCTGATGCTGGCATGGCAGGTGTTGCAAATGTCCTTTGGGAAGACCTAACAGTTGTACAGGCAACTTCTGTCGTGTTGTTGTTCCAGGGAACGGTTGCCTGACTTCTGCCTGCGGCCACCACCCTGCTTCTTCCGGCCTGTTGTGATGCTACGCCTAACTCCCCCTGTGCACTGCTGTCCTTGCTCTGCATATCCTCCTGCCAGGTTGGGTCAGTTACTGGATCATCCACCACGTGGTCTTCCACTTCCGCACCCTAGTCCTCCTCCTGACTTTTTGGCAATTGTGTCTCATCATCGTCCACCTCTTTTTGAGACAAGTTCCCACAGTTGCCTTCGTGAGACCATGGCTGCTCAAGTGGAGTTGGCGAGACGGCCAGAATCTAAGAATGGATAAGTGAACAGCTCTTTAGAGTGTCCAATTGTGGGATCAGTTATGTCCAGGGCCGGGCATTCGGCATGGTGGGAGGAAGGAGAATCAGAGTGTGGAATGTGCGGTCCAGTCTCAAGGCTACTGACACTTGACCGTGTGGAAGACAGGATGTTTGTGGTGGTGCCAAACTGACTTGAAGCATTATCCGCTATCCAACTAACAACCTGTTGACACTGGTCTTGATTTAATAGTGGTGTACTGCTGCGGTCCCCTAGAAAATGGGACAGGAAGGTCGAGCAAGATGATGTGGGCGTTTGTCGTGGCGCAATTCGAGCTTGCACATGGCCTCAGCCTCTGCGTGCACCACCATCATGTCCAGTTCCTTGTCCCTTGCCACCGGCCTTGCACATTTTCAATGGTGTGCTGCCTGTATACAGCTAAATGAAGACGTCCAAAAGATGGTTTTTAGCTGGACACTGTGATGACAGATTAGAGATTAAATTACAGCAGGTATACCAGTCAGTCACAAATGCTGAGATGGGTATACTGAGTGTTTTGGTGTATACAAATTGGAGCTACAACCCCCTTTCTCAAAAAATGGTAAATGAAGGCAGACAGGCTGACTCTGATCAAGATGAACAAGGGTTGGATTGGGCCTGACTTCACCACACCACCACCAAATGATAGCGTAATCTAAAGTCAAAGGCATTGTATTTTTTGTGCCGGTAAATTGCCATGCCCCTCCTCACACCCACACATGACTTTGGCTACTTGCTGTACTGTTCCTCCTTCTCCTCATCTGCCTCCATCATATGATCAGTGCGACCATGGTCCATGATGCCACGAAAACATAATTTATTTGCATCATATTTATGATGATGATGACCCTAACCATTAAAATGTTAGACAGTAGTTTCATGTATACCCCCAGGGGTAAATGTTTAGTCCATACTTAGAGAATGGGCATTACAAGTACAGGAGACCCGCTCCTTTGTAATGGGAACAATATTTAGAGGCTCTCCTCCATGCTTCTTCCCAGGGGTATCACAATGCCTCCCAATTTTTGCAGCCCTTCCTAGGGAAAACTATGGAAGACCCACTTGCTAATAATTTAAGTAGACCCTGATCCATGTCTCTATCCAGGGGCATTGAAGTGCCTCCCAATGTTTGGAAGCCCTGCCAAGGGCAATACTTGAATAGAGCCACATTCTAACAAAGGGAACGATATTTAAGTGGGCCCTCATGCACATCAATATCCACGGGCATTGAAGTGCCTCCCAATTTTTGGCAGCCCTGCCTAGGGCAATACTACAAAAGACCTACTTCCTTATAATGCTCACATTATTTAAAGAGGCCCTCATGCACCTCTCTATCCAGGGGCATTGGGGTGCCTCACAATGTTTAGCAGGCCTGCCTAGGGCAATACTACAAAAGACTCACTTCCTTATAATGGGCACATTATTTAAAGAGGCCCTCATGCACCTCTCTATCCAGGGGCATTAGAGTGACACCCAATTTTTGGCTGCCCTGCCAAAGGGCAATACTACAAAAGACAAACTTCCTGAAAATGAGCACAATATTTAAAGAGGCCCTTATGCACATCACTTTCCAGGGGCATTGGGGTCCTCCCAATGTTTAGCAGCCCTGCCTAGGGCAATACTACAAAAGACCCACTTCCTTATAATGGGCACATTATTTAAACAGGCCCTCATGCACTTCTCCATCCAGGGATATTGGGGTGCCTCCCAATGTTTAGCAGCCCTGCCTAGGGCAATACTACAAAAGGCCCACTTCTTTATAATGGGCACATTATTTAAGGAAGTCCTCATGCACCTCTATATCCAGGGGCATTGAAGTGCCTCCCAATTTTTGGCAGCCCTGCCTAGGGCAATGCTACAAAAGACCCACTTCCTTATAATGGGCAAATTATTTAAAGAGGCCCTCATGCACGTCTCTATCCAGGGGCATTGAAGTGCCTCCCAACTTTTGGCATCCCTGCCTAGGGCAATACTACAAAAGACGCACTTCCTTATAATGGGCACATTATTTAAAGAGGCCCTCATGCACGTCTCTTTCCAGGGGCATTGGGGTGCCTCCTGATTTTTGGCAGCCCTGCCTATGGCAATACATTAATAGAGCCACTTTCTAACAAAGGGAACCATATTTAAGTGGGCCCTAATGCACGTCTCTATCCAGGGGCATTGAAGTGCCTCACAACTTTTGGCAGCCCTGCCTAGGGCAATACCACAAAAGACCCACTTCCTTATAATGGGCACATTATTTAAAGATGCCCTCATGCACGACTCTATCCAGGGGCATTGGGGTGCCTCACAATGTGTAGCAGCCCTGCCTAGGGCAATACTACAAAAGACTCACTTCCTTATAATGGGCACATTATTTAAAGATGCCCTCATGCACGACTCTATCCAGGGGCATTGGGATGCCTCCCAATGTTTAGCAGCCCTGCCTAGGGCAATACTACAAAAGACCCACTTCCCTATAATGGGCACATTATTTAAAGAGGCCCTCATCCACCTCTCTATCCAGGGGCATTGAAATGCCTCCCAATTTTTGGCAGCCCTGCCTAGGGCAATACTACAAAAGACTAACTTCCTTATAATGGGCACATTATTTAAAGAGGCCCTCATGCACCTCTCTATCCAGGGGCATCAGAGTGCCACCCAAGTTTTGGCTGCCCTGCCAAAGGGCAATACTACAAAAGACAAACTTCCTTAAAATGGGCACATTATTTAAAGAGGCCTTCATGTACGTCTCTTCCCAGAGGCATCGGAGTGCCACACAAGTTTTTTAAAAAAAAATCTTTCATGTAATCCAAAAAACTAACATACACCAACTCTGTCTCACAAGTTGGCATGAGCCCTAAATATTTTCTCCATGAAAATTAATTTTGGTTTCATTTTGTAACGTTTTCTTGACAGTCATGTACCCATGTCATTTGAGCACTATTCTGATACTTTTGCGACATTATATAGGGTTTATCCATGCTGCCGGGGGTCATGCCAGAAAAATACTCGGGTCTCCCATAGGATAACATTGGGCTCGATGCTCGGGCCGAGTACACGAGTATCTTGGGATGCTCGGCCCAAGCTTCGAGCACCCGAGCATTTTAGTACTCGCTCATCTCTAGTATCCAGGTGTTAGAATGGCCAAGTCAAAGTCCAGATCTAAATCCAATTGAGAATCTGTGGAAAGAGCTGAAAACTGCTGTTCACAAACTCTCTCCATCCAACCTCACTGAGCTTGCGCTGTTCTGCAAGGAAGAATGGGCAAGACGTTCAGTCTCTCGATGTACAAAACTGATAGAGACATACCCTAAGCGACTTGCAGCTGTAATAGCAGCAAAAGGTGGCGCTACAAAGTATTAAATCAAGGGGGCAGAATAATATTGCACGTCCTATTTTCAGTTTTTTATTTGTTAAAAAAGTTTTAAATGTACAATAAATTTCGTTCCACTTCATGATTGTGTCCCACTTGTTGATTCTTCACAAAAAAATTAGAATTTATATCTTTATGTTTGAAGTCTGAAATGTGGCAAAAGGTTGAAAAGTTCAAGGGGGCCAAATACTTTCACAAGGCACTGTAAACCTTTCCATTGAAGCTCTGGCTATATTTTTCGGGTCAATGACCTGCTGGCAGGTGACCTGCGCCCAGGTCTCAAGTGTTTTGCTGCCTATAAGAGGTTTTGCTCTAGAATTGTCCTGCATCCATTTTACCATTAACTGTAACCAGTTTCCCTTTCCCTGCTAAAGAAAAGTCTAACTGTAGCATGATGCTGCAACCACCATGTTTGACAGTGGTGATGGTGGTTTTAGGGTGATGTGTAGTATTAGGTTTCCACCACACAGCATTTTGCTTTTAGCCCAAAAACTGCTACTTTGATGTCATCTGACCAAAGCACTACCTTCGACATAGCAGATGTGTCCCATACATGGATTTTGCAAACTGCAAACAACACATCGTGTGACTTGTTTTAAAAATAGCTTTCTCCTTGCCACTCTCATAAATGCCAAATTGGTGGATTGTATAATTAATAGCTGTTCTATGAAGAGATTCTCCCACCTGAGCTGTGGATTTCTACAGCTCCTCCAGAGCGACCATAGGCTTCTTGACTGATTTTCTTATTAGTGCTATCTATGCTGGTGAGGTAAATATAGACTATGTCATGCCAAGTTTACAGCTTTGACATGCACCTTCCAATTTGGGATAATGGATTGAACGGTGCTCATTGAGATGGTCTTTTTTTATAACCTAAACCTGCATTACTCCTTAACTTTATTCCTGCCCTTTTCCTTGGTTTTAATAAAGGTATTAATCCCTAATCCCTAATTTTCTCAAACAAATCTCTGAGTCCAACACAGAACAGCTATACTTATACTGAGAATAATTTACACAAAGAATTTGTGATTGCAATCATTTTCAGGAAGAAACTCAGTATTATCTGACAGAATTGCAGGGGTGTCAATACTTTTGACCACAACTGTACTTGCTACTTTGTGCAAGAATATCACCTAAAATCCCCCAAAATGCATTTAAATGTGCAAATATAATGTGAAAGATCAGGGGAAATATCATAGGGTGTAAATAATTTTTCAATGCACTATTTTTTTTATAAAATAAAGAGGTTATACTTTAGTGATATGTTATATTTAAAAAGGGAAGGAAAAACAAGAGGTTGGATAAAAAGTTGGTGCTGCTGTTTCTCAAATGCCCAAAAGTGAACAAATTCTTCCAATTAGTCAAGGTCCAATGGGACTCTTTAAACTACACTTTTAGTCTGTCATAAATGTGTGGACCATTAATGTTTTACTTACCTTAAAGCTGATGTAGGCAGTGCTAATTGATAAAACATGTTATAATGAGCATTGAGGTGTCCATTAAAGAGAACTTCTATCCTTCACCTGTGCCCTTGCCTTTGATTCTGAGCACTCGTGATAACCGCATCTACTATTTCCTTAGTGCATTATCCCCTTGTGGGCTACAGAACAGAATCTCCTGCCTTACTACTAACAGGGCCTGGGATAGAATGACCTTCGGTGACACCACAATCACATGACCACTCACGGGACCCGCCAGCATCCGGACCTGGAAGCAGGGACTGCGTGTGGTGTGCGATAGATACCAGAGGCCTTTCAACGTGCTTATGTAGGCTGCATAACCACACCAGGTTAGTGGAATCATCCCTAAATATCCTCCACCTGACCACCGGGTGCTTTTCTAGGAGCGCCCCCTCCTTTTTCTTTTTGTCCCCCAGTTCATTAAGTCTGGCATTTTTTATGAGAGTCCTAATGAGCAGCATGGAAGGATAAGTAAAATGTGTCAATTTCATTAACAGACACAAGCCACTTAAATTTATCACAGCTCATTTGTGGCATGTAAGAGTCCACATATCTCTCCAAAATTGATATTCAGTTGGAGACTGCAGTAATATTTTTGGCCAGCACTTTTTCAGAATTTGACACTTAGCATAGTAACACCACAACCTGGCTCATCACCAGCACCAACAATTGTCACCTAACTGCTTCACACTAGTGAGAAAATGTGAAACTTTGCTATTTTTTGGCACAGCTCTGCAATACGTTACATTTTCAGACTTTGAAAGGTGTTTTACAAAAGCATTTGAAGACTTGTCCTCTTTGTAGAATTCTTTTTTGGAGCGCACACACTCCCATTGCCCATTGGGGAAGTCTGAATCTACAGAGTCAGAGCATAAAAAATAAAAAAAATGAAGAACCCAACTGCTAGTTGCAATATAATATTAAAGTGTAATTTGCTACTTTGTGTTGACAATAGTGCATTTTTTTTTATATTGGACTGAGCTCACCCATGTACCAGAACTTAATAATTGATGTTCCATAATAGATGTTCAAGATGTATAACCTCTAAATGCTACATATAGTTACATAGGTTGAAAAAAGACAGGTAAATCAAGTTCATCCATTAGTGAGTCACAATGACTTTCATATCTTAAGCTTTAACATACACGTTGGAATGCCACATGTTGAGTACAGGTAATATCATATTTTTCACTGCCCTATTTCAGATACTGCTAATGCAATGCTTAGTGATAGATGATGACATGCTTCAGCAATCACTTTCTTATAATCAGCCTTAATGTAACGCTATGCAACCTGATTATATATTTCTAGCACATTATAGAGAGCAGATCCTTGATAACAGCTTTTATCAAGGATTATATCACAGTAAATATTCCTTCTAATAAATGGAGGTCTAGTGGTAAACCACACATTTCAGTTTCTTATTTTTTTATCTTTTTAAATAACTTTTTCCTCATTGGTGCCTGGAAACTAATTTATGAACACATCTGTGTTGTACCAGGTTACAATACAGCATCTTTGTTACATATCTGCACTTTATTATATAGTGCGCCTATGATGTGTTGAAAACAATGCTTGACTCATTAACTGACATGGAATTATTGAGTGTTGAAAGAAGTTTGTAAGTTCGTAACTCGAGATCAGCCAAATTGTTTGGTAAACTTGGCAAATCTCAAGTTCGGCACAAGCCTTTCCCATTTGGTTTTGAGCTTAGATACAAAAAACACTTTTCTAAAAATCAAAAAAATTCTGCCGTTGGTAAAATAAAAGTATTATTGCTATTGCACTAATGATGTTCTTCTTCTTTGGCTAGAATAGTGGTGCTGAATGATGGGCGAGCAGGAGGTGATTGATAAAGGGGGGTGGCGAGAAGTCAGAGCAGCAGCAGACTGCTTTTTTTTTCTTAACTTAATGTGTGTGTGTGTTCCGGCAGCCAATCAGGGTGAAGAAACAATCCACAATGTTCAGACACAAGAGCTTGTGTTTTTGGCTTCCTGTCACATGTTCCTCTACAAATAACAAGCGACCAATTGATATCGGCACCATTTTGATAGTGCTACAGATTGGATAGTGTGTTGCTGATAGACAGTTAGCTAGTCAGTTTATTTTTAATAGTTTGGATAGGTAGGAGGGCAAGAGTTTCCTGCTGCAAATAGACCTTACAGAATATAAAAACTAATTGCTAATAATGTCGTCCACCCACAAATAGTGATTTTTTTTTCCTGAAGAAGGAGCCATTTACTGCTTCCAAAAGTGTAAAAAAATAAATCACTGTCTACAACATCCTCGCCTGTGTCTCCTCCATCCTCGCCGGTGTCTCCTCCTGGCAGAGCGGCATTGCACCTCTTCCTTGGCTTTCTTTTATGTCCATACACAAATAGACATTTGTGCATGTTTTAAAAACTTATTTATAATAATGTGGTCCATCGGTCCATCTACAAATAGATATTTCAGCATAGAACAACTGTTTTCAATTTCAAAGACATTTGTGCATATTTTAGTAGCTGATTGATTATAATGGGGTCTATCTTCAAATAGACATTTGAGCATATAAAAACTGGTTTATAGTGCAGTTGTCCAACACAGGTAAATAGCTGGTCCTATAGGACATTGCTGAACCACAACAAACATCACTTACATAACTTTTCTTAATAATAAATAAGCTTAATTTATAAAATATAATAAACCCTCACCACCATGCCAAGTTATGGGGGCGGTGATTTGCTATGCACAGCTCAAGGTTTACATGCACATTGATACAAATGATGCAGAATGTCTGATAGCTACACACAGATCCTGCCACCAGACCAAGTGGGCAGTCCAAAACGATGCTTCTGAACCACTGGATGAATAACACCATCTTTTGAGTAGTTTTTGTGAGTATTTTGTTAGGACTCGTAAGAATGGGGATCCTTGACATCGATTACGAGCTTAAAGAGTCTTGGCCAAAATTAAAGAATTTTTTCTTTATCAGAAAAAATATTGCATTTTTTTATCATCTTTGCGGAGTGCAGCTGGGCCCCATGGGGAGTCATTCATCTAGTGGTGCAGAAGCATTGTGCTGAGTTGCCAATTTGGTCTGGTGGCAGGATCGGTCGTTAGCTATCAGACACTCTGCATCATTTGTTTCAATGTGAATGGAGTCTTATGCATGCAAACCTTGAGCTGTGCATAGCAAATCACCTCCCCCATGTCTTGGCAGGCTGATGGGGATATTTATCAGTTCTGTGCACTTGTGTTTGCTTTTTATTGGGGTCTGACTGCATCCTGTGTAAGTGCTGTGTTGGATTTGTTTTTGGCTACAACTGGTGAGTTTTTCTATTGTTGCCATTTTGTGAGTAGTTTTTGTGAGTATTTTGTTAGGACTCGTAAGAATGGGGATCCTTGACGTGGTTTACGAGCTTAAAGAGTCTTGGCCAAAATATCTAACCAATAGAGATGAGTGATGTTCGATTCGAATAGTTCGCCAATCTCAAATTCAAGTTGATTTTGGCGCTATTCGAGTCATTCGCCGAATTCGAACAATTTGGTTCAAATTCGGCGAATTTCGAACATGTTCGATTTTGGTTCGAAAATGCGGCAGATGCGGTCAGAAAACCGCATGTTCCGCATTTTCAGCCAAACTAAACAGCTAATAACTAAAATGAAGTGTTAAAAATAAAAAAAAATCAATGCTCACCTGTCCGCGGTCCACCGAAGCCTCCGGCAAGGTCCTGTGGCTTCTAGGACCTGTGGTGACGTCCTGTTCTCGCGGGAACTCCGGTCACATGACCGGAGTTCCGCGAGAACAGGACGTCACCACAGGTCCTAGAAGCACAGGACCTTGCCGGAAAGCTTAAAATAGATATTTTTATGTTTCGGACACTTTCTTTAAGTAAAAGAAAGTGTCCGAAACATAAAAATATCTATTTTAAGCTTTCCGGCAAGGTCCTGTGCTTATAGGACCTGTGGTGACATCATGTTCTCGCGGGAACTCCCGTCACGTGACCGGAGTTCCCGCGAGAACATGACGTCACCACAGGTCCTATTAGCAATAAGACCTTGCCGGAAAGCTTAAAATAGATATTTTTATGTTTTGGACACTTTCTTTTACTTAAAGAAAGGGTCAGAAACATAAAGACTTAAAGAAAGGGTCCGAAACATAAAAATATCTATTTTAAGCCTCCGGCAAGGTCCTGTGCTTCTGGGACCTGTGGTGACGTCATGTTCTCGCGGAACTCCGGTCATGTGACCGGAGTTCCCGCGAGAACATGACGTCACCACAGGTCCTAGAAGCCACAGGACCTTGCCGGAGGCTTCGGTGGACCGCGGACAGGTGAGCATTGATTATTTTTTTATTTTTAACACTTTCTTTCACTTTTTTTCACTTCCACAATGTATGTATATACATTGTGGAAGTGAAAAAGCCCCACAAGCCCGGTTTGTTCGTTTTCCGGGGTGTTCGATGGTGTTTGTCGAGCATTCGACGAACATTCGTCGAACACCCCGTCGATTCGACGAATCGAATTCGAACACCGGGGTGGTGGCTCATTTCTACTAACCAATACCCCATTAAAGAATTTTTTTGTTTATCATGAAAAAATTCTTGCACATTTTTATTATCTTTGTGGGGTGCAGTTGAGCCCTATGGGGTGTCATTCATCCAGTGGTGCAGAAGCATCGTGCTGGGCTGCCCATTGGTCTGGTGGCAGGATTTCTGTGTAGCTATCAGACATTCTTCATCGTTTGTGTCAATGTGAATGGCATTCTATGCATGCATACCTTGAGCTGTGCATAGCAAATCACCTCCCCCATATCTTGGCAGGTTGATGGTGAATATATATCAGTTCTATGCACAGTGTTTGCTTTTTATTGGGGTCTGACTGCATCCTGTGTAAGTGCTGTGTTGGATTTGTTTTTGGCTGCAACTGGTGAGTTTTTCTATTGCTGCCATTTTTTTAGTAGTTTTTGTGAGTTAATTTATATAATATAGCAAAACTTTGTTCAAAATCTATACATGCAATAATAGTTTTTTTTGTCAGTGTCAGGCACTCTTTGAAGATATTTTGTTAAGATTTTCTGTCATTCTCTGCAAGATTTATCTATGTCTCTTTGGCAGCGCTAAAGCTTATACAGCAAATTGTACACAAAATGCTGCAAGCAATGCAACCTGCATAATGAAACTTCCTAGTAGTCATAATGCTTTGATAATTTGAGCTGCAATTGCAAATCAATAAACAAAATGCTACTGGGTGAGATGTTTATTGATTTAAGTTCTGCTGCTTTTCTGATTTATCCTCGAGATAAAGATGTATTTTATCACTGTGTGGCTGCATTTAAGCACTAGGGTCATGTAAAACAGTCAAGAAATATTTTAGCAATATTTAGCAACTAGACAATAAAACTGTAATTTTACAATTTGTACGTTGTGTAATAACATTGTTCTTTATGTCTCTATAGACTGGTAGCAATTTTATTTGCGTTGTGAGTGTCTTAAAATTTGCATAAAAGGCATACATTATAGGTTTCCAGTTCCAATGTGCGTTTTGTAATAGGATCCCACTCATTCCAAATGCCAACATAATTCTGATGTCTCTATGTTTGATATCAGCCTCTGAAGTTTTCCTAGCAACAGAGCCCAAAAAGGATACCAATGTTCCTCCACCATGCTCATATAGTTGGAAGTGTATCATCTGGTTCATGATGCCCAAATTATGGACAGCATGTACTGGACACTTACTGTATTATTTATTTTAAACAGAACCTGTCATGTCCAATGATGATATGAACCTGTAGATATTGGGGATATTCTTTAGGTTCATAGCCTTATGAGGGTTCTTGGCCGCACTACTGAAAGTGTGGCGCCCAGTGGAAAATAACCTTTATTTCTTCCATGAGCCATAGGCTTTCAATCATGCATGCATACCAGAAGCAATTACAATCACAGCTCACACCATGCCCCAGCACTGAATTATAACCAGATATGAAGTACATTAGTACAGAGCTGATTCTAAATTAGAGCTGATGTGTGTTTTCAGGCACCATTCACAGTGCTGAGAGCGGTGACTGTAATTGCTCCAGGTACATCTGCATGACTGAAAGCTAGCAGCTTTCTCGAGGAATTAAGTTCATTTTCTCTTCACTTTTGTTACTGCCTCCAGGCACCTACATAACACTAGTAACCTGCAGAATAACCATTTGTTTGCAGCCCAATATTGTCAGCAGTCATGAGAGGTTTCATTTAAATTCCTACAGTGATTTAGAGAAAACATGTTTTCAGAAGTTGGCCATGGACGATGAATCTCAGGTGACTAGTTTGAATGAGCCCTCCTCTTTTCCTTGCCCCACTGCTTATAATTGACAAATGTCTGAGTGTGTGAATAGGGGAAGAACTGTCAATAAGGGCTTGGGGCAAGGAGAATCCACTCTGGACGTACTTTGAACTAGCCATCTAAGATACATATGCCCCAAAAGTCTTGAAGAGAGTGCATTTTGGAATCAGATACTCCTAATTGATTAATAGTCACATGCATATTAATGATATGGTGAATCTGAAAGGAGATTTGCACCTACATGTGCCTCATGACTGGAATAAGTAAGTAAATAAGGGACAGGAGTAAGATTTCTGGCTTAAGGTCCAGTAAGCTACAGCTCATGATGATTAGATGGTCTATGGTATGTGTTCCACTCCAAGTTGAGATGCTATAAACTACCAAATTTTGTGCAATCTCAAAAAGGTTTAGAGACTTATTAAAGTGTATTACACTAGATATCTGGCAAAAACACTTTTCTATAAGGACCTCAGCTGAATTATCAAAGTATATTTTCTCTGAAACACTGAAACTTTTCGTTGGAAAACACAGACATATGCAAGTGTCTATTTTAGGCTGGAAACACACTGTCCGAGTGACATGTGAGTTACTCGAACGATCATTCACCCGGCATGACCCCTGCCTTCTTTGGATGGAATACTGTCAGTGGTATTTTTGTTTATGTAGTTCCACTGGTCCCGTCCAGAGAGGGAGAGGCCATCCCAGGTGAATAATCCAAGAATTTTAGCGAGTAACTAGCATGTCATTCGGACAGTGTGTTTCCAGCCTAATGCTGCCTGTGGTTCTGGCAACATGAATCATTTGACACGTTCACATCAAATTATACGTACCACACTTTTCTATTACTTTTGTGCGGTTTTGCAGCTGAGACCCATTCAATGCAATGAAGTTGAGCTGCAATATAACAACCAATTTGGGAGGTATGGCATTATTTTAGGAAGAATGCTGAAAGCATGATAGTTATCAGCATTATTGGATCAATGCTCACATGTTTTCACAATCCTTAACAACCTCATTTAGTACATTAGTGGTTATTTAAACCCATATAAATAAGTAGCTGACTTTTGGGTAGAGATTATAGAGCCTGGTATAGATTTTCCAGATTACTACTGCAGATTTCATATTTTATATTTTACATAAATGGCAGGAAAAACATGCATGATCGACTGCAAATTGAGCTATGTTCTAAACTGAAAGGGGTTGTCTGGTCTAAAACCGATAATTCTGCAGTCACTCAATGTGACTGCAGACAAAACAATCCTCACAACACAAAAACCATTTCTAAACCAGGAATGTACTGCAATTATGCTGGACAACAGAAAAACTAGTGGATGCAACTGCACTCTTTTCAAGTACCGTATATACTCGCGTATAAGCCGAGTTTTTCAGCCCAAAAATTGGGCTGAAAAGTACCCCCCTCGGCTTATACGCGAGTCAGTGCGGGGGCTGCTGTATACAGCGGTATACAGCAGTCCCCGCATCCCCAGTAATGCAGGGCCCCCCCAGCCTGACTCCGGTCACCTGTAAAGCAAATTATACTTATCATTGTCCCGCTGCCGTCCGCGCCCGCATCTGCCGACATCGCGATCCTCCATCTTCATGCGTCTTCTTCCTGTTTCCTGTGTTCATCGCAGCCAATGATGTCATTACTGGCGCCGAACACAGGAAACAGGAAGAAGACGCATGAAGATGGAGGATCGCGATGTCGGCAGATGCGGGCGCAGACGGCAGCGGGACAATGATAAGTATAATTTGCTTTACAGGTGACCGGAGTCAGGCTGGGGGGGCCCTGCATTACTGGGGCTGCCTGTATACTACCACTGGGGCTGCTGTATATAGGGGCTGCTGTATACACCACTGGGGCTGCAATACCACTGGGGCTGCTGTATATAGGGGCTGCAATACCACTGGGGCTGCAATACCACTGGGGCTGCAATACCACTGGGGCTGCTGTATATAGGGGCTGCAATACCACTGGGGCTGCAATACCACTGGGGCTGCTGTATATAGGGGCTGCAATACCACTGGGGCTGCAATACCACTGGGGCTGCTGTATATAGGGGCTGCTGTATACACCACTGGGGCTGCAATACCACTGGGGCTGCTGTATATAGGGGCTGCAATACCACTGGGGCTGCTGAATATACCACTGGGGGCTGCTGTATATCATACTGCTGGGGCCTGTATACCACTGCTGGGGGCTGTATACCTGTACTGGGGTCCACCCTCGGCTTATACGCGAGTCAATAGATTTTCCCAGGTTTTGGGGGCAAAAGTAGGGCGGTCGGCTTATACACGGGTCGGCTTATACACGAGTATATACGGTATATGGAGCAGGTATGTCCGACTAGTGGTCATGACTGTTTACTGGGTGCAGTCTTGCTCCAGACACTTGTATTAAGTGTGGCCGTGCTCATGTGGCGTGTGCTATGTGGCCGCTGGCGGCAACCAATGAGCACTGGCGCGCAATTTTGGCATCAGAGAGACACGATTAGGCAATTATATAGTAGATAGTATAGTCTTATGAAATATCACTATATATTTTTATTTAATTGTTTAAAATTTTTTTTTACTTAATCCAAACAATTTAGAAGTAGAGATGAGCGAATCTTTTGAAATTTACATTCTTCGAGATAGACTAATTTTCCCCACAAATTTTATCAATGGCAAATAAATTTGAATGAATCTCAATACTGGAAACCTTGCAATTGCTCAAAACGTACAAATGGGGAAGAGGAGAGAGATAGTGTGAGAGAGGACCACGCTCACCATAAAAGATTACGTACTGCGAAAGAAACTTACAGTGGAAATGTCATTTCATTAAAAAAAATAAAAACAAAACACACAACTGCACTGGTTTTTAATGATGGGTCAAAAAGCAGCTAAAGTAATGTTTTTTTGTGCCATATGACTTATTTTCTCACAATTTTCTGTGCTCTTTTAAAAACTGCATTTTATGGCTGTGTGGGTGTGGTCAGCATCCTGTTTGTTTATTTCCACAGCTTCCCTTATCTCCTATAATGCATTGCTGTCACTTAGGAGTGAACAGCAGTCACACCTCACAGAGTGCAAACTTATAGTGAGCAGGGTGATGTTCCAGCAGAGATGGGGTTAACAGAAATACTGACTGAGCTGTGTGGAACCAGATGACAGATAAGAAGCTTGTGCCAAGGAAACAGGAGTTTGCACTAATCCTAACACTGCTCAGCACTGTGCTGTAGCCTGAGGTAATCTGACACACTGTCACCTCATCGGCTGCAGTCATCAGTGTGGATGCTGTGCAGGCCCCACCCCCTCCCTTATATGGTTATGTGGCCATATTCAGTGTGAAGACAGATCTGACTGACAATTGACATATGTCTGCATCAGACACAGTCTAGTGGGGACATCCTGTGGAAGGTTTATGAATGGTTTTCAACGAGAATTATCTTATAAAGTATATTTAAAAGTTCATTAAAATCTCTTGATTTATATTATTATTACTATTATTATTATTATTATTAAATATAAATTTAAACAGCGGTTATGCTTTAAAAAGTAACTCTGAAGATAAAAAATTACTCTGCCGTACAACTTGTGCTTTCCTGCAAATCAATAATCTCTAATGGCTCAAATATTGACCCCCATAGTACAGCACAATGTATGAAAATTCTTAAGACGTCAAAGATACAGGGTATTATGAGGAAGTCCATGTGGCAACACAAGACAATAACCCAAGTCAGTAGTAGCACTAGTGGTGTGAGGAAATGGTGATGAGCAGGTTTATGCTTTCTTAAAATGTTCGAATTTCCCTGAAGCAGTGAACTACAGGTAAGGCTATGTTCTCATGCTGTGTTTTTGCAGCGTTTTCTTGAGGATCTGTAATGCCAGTGAAATGCAGTGACATTTGACTTCTCAGCTAAGTCAATGTATTTCCAAATTTAGCATTCAGACGCTCTGTCTTTTTGAGGATTCGTGTTCACTGGAAAGCGGATCCTCTAAAAGAATGAACATATCAATTATTTGGCGCTTTTGAGGATGCGCTTTTCCATTGTCCCACTGTAGAAGTGGCTAATAAGAAAAGAGTATCCTGAAAAGCGCACTGTGTGAATGGTGATTTATTTTTTTTTTTTTTGAAAAGCGCATCCATTTACGGATCCTCAAAAATATGCTGCAAAAATGCTGCATGTGATCGTAGTCCAATTCAACTTGAATCTTTGTAGATCGAGCTGCTCATCTCCACTCAGAATACATGTTTTTATTAAAGAGGACCTGTCACCAAACCAGGCATGGTGATCTAATTACAGCACTGGATGCAGCCCCTCAGGGGGCGGGGCTACACGGGAGAGAAAAAAAAACTCAGTTTAAATGCTGCTGACAGGGAGAATGATTGGCAGCGGTGGGCAGATTACACATGCAGGGGGGGTGAATCTGTCCTTGGCTGCAGCCCCTAGCCACCTCCTTAGTGGCTGTAGAATGTAAGTTTTCTAAGTGTATTATCTCGGGGTACAGGGCTGCTCAAGTGCTGGGGGACCCCTTGCCTGCATGCTGCAGACATGCTGTATCCAGTCATGTAATTAGATCACCATGCCTGCTTTGGTGACAGGTCCTCTTTAACCATCTTCTCAAATCTGATATGTTGGTTTATGTGGTAATATCTTTGCTCATACATACCAGTACTTCTGATTCTATCATTTACTGTCACATTACACTTTATATTCATGGTAAAATTGTCAATATGAGCTGCATTTATCTATGAAATCATTGGAAATTTGACAAGAAAAAATTGAAATCATTGTCCACTTTCAAACTTTGTCTTTTTATGCCCTTATGAACTCATACACATGCCATTGATTTTTCACATATGCAAAAACTGGTCTAAGTGTTATCATTGTTCTTAATCAAATTTTCTTCAGTATTTAGTCACTATTTAACTTTTTTCCCTCAGTATTTTATTAGTGATTTTCATGTATGCCAATATGAATAGATTGGAAAGCTTCTTCTACCCAGCACAATATTAATTATGGATAACAGATGGATGCCATATGTGTGCTGTCCATGATTTTCATGGATCAAAGACCTGTGCTAGCAGGTCATTTTGTTCCATGACATGGAACAAAAACGTACATTTCTCCATGCTATTTTTTTTTTTTTGACAAATGGCCTGTAAAACACACACACACGTGTGAGCAGCCCTATAGATTATTGTTGGTAAGTGTTCTATCCTTGAAAACTATTAAGAGAATATGTTAGTGAAAAACGGACAGCAGGATTCTATCTCTATCTACCTATCTATCTATCTATCAATCTAAAACAAAACAGAAAAAACTGCACAGCACTCACAGACATAATGTGAACTGGTGCCAGCAGAGACGCTGGGTCAAACAACTAGAAAAAAATTCTCTGCAGCGCTCAGCTACTACCAATGATGTACAAATACTAACAAGCTGTATATATATGAGAAAAAAGTTTAAAAACTTTTTATTTCTGAAGTTCTTAGTACACACATTGGCCAATGTCTGCTTGCTCACCAACTGCGACAAAGTGACTTCAGGTCTGATGAGTCCTACGATGACATCCCTGCCTTCCTTTTCCTCCCTATACCACCTCTCGGTGGGTGGACACCATCTCGACCCTACATCACCTGTAGGCAATGAGGGTGCAAATTGCAGACATGGAGCCAGCAACTCCATACGATACAAAACAGAAAAAAAGAAAAATCTATCTATCTATGATATAAATGAAGTTGCAGCACTCCAATCCTTCTTTAGGTGAGAAAAAGGTTTATTCAACATCACAGCATGGACAACAGCGACGTTTCGGTTGTGCAAACCCTTCCTCCAGCTACCTCTGGCCTTTCTGACCAGGATTATATACACTTTACACATTAGATCCCAATTAACATCATTATGCTGTTACATTTATTTCTTTTCATGCTAGTAATATTTTACAAAAAGTGCACTAGTGCTCATTACTCTTATTGAACTACACACTCTATACAGTGAATTGTGTTTTTTTTAGTTTCCACTAAGGTCTCTCTTTTAATTACATGATTGCTGGTCAGCTGTTTACATTTCAGAGTTTAGTCATTGTTATGCACTGATTGTTAATCGGTATGCACATACCATTAGCAGTGTATACAACAGCCATCCTATCCTCTCTTGATCTCAGCATGCGGAAGTGCAGACAGCTTCTGCGCGCCGGCTTGTTGTTATGTCGCTATGGTAACCTGGCCTGCTTCCCTGCGTTCTGTATGTGTAATCTCACTCTGTTTGCTCATTGTCATGGAGATCTGATTCTATTCACTACACTGGCTATTTCCCTATGGTAGCTGCCTTTTCTATCTTTTGGTTACCCTTTCTTTTAGCTTATTTAAGTGTCTATGTGTCAAAGTATAATAAAGATAAAGGAGACAACACGAGGCGCAATAGTGCCCTATCAATATGGCATGGATTTTACACACAGGTCACAATGATGGTGCACTCACCTTTTCTAGTTGTGTGCACCCACAACTAGTTTAGATCGCATGTAGTAAAGAAAGCTGCTGCAAG
The DNA here is from genome assembly GCA_033576535.1 of Allobates femoralis. Lineage (NCBI taxonomy): Eukaryota > Metazoa > Chordata > Amphibia > Anura > Aromobatidae > Allobates > Allobates femoralis. The sequence continues at coordinate 156,375,482 of JARQOC010000002.1, read as the reverse complement.
ACTTCCACCTCCACGTAACACGTGTAAGAAAGTCTGGATCCAGGGATGGTGAATCACAGTCCGCGCTGCTTTGAAATGATCACTCAAAGAGTCTTAGATGAAAGACCCCCCTTCTTTATTTAGCCTACGCGTTTCAATGCTTCTCCCAGCATCGTCATCAGGGCATGCCCTGATGACGATGCTGGGAGAAGCATTGAAACGCGTAGGCTAAATAAAGAAGGGGGGTCTTTCATCTAAGACTCTTTGAGTGATCATTTCAAAGCAGCGCGGACTGTGATACACCATCCCTGGATCCAGACTGTGTCAAAGTGACTTAGTGCAATGTGACTTCATAAATTCCATACAACTGTTTAATTAAAAATATGTAGTCACAGTTATATACAAGTTGTGTCTATGTGAATACCTTATGGTACCTTTACACGCCGCCACAGAGGGTAGCAACAGGTAGGCATCGCACATGCATGCACGCGTTTTTACCTGTTGCTAATGGTTGCCGATGCCGCATATACACGCCACAGAAGGTATTTGCGTTCCCCAGAAGTGCCGACGGGTGCCGGGGTTACCTTCTGTGGAGTACCTTCACTGAATTACACGTCGCTACCACAAGGGAATATGGGCATACATCTTATGCGCCGCAAGTACATAGGCGTGACAGAGTTGTGTATTACGTGACGCTCGTACGGTGATTGGACAATGCAATAGCATCATGATTGGCCAGCCTGTGCAGGAGGGCTGGCTAATACATGACGCTATTGCAAATGTGTAGTGTGACTGGTCAGCTCGTTAAATATTGCGCCCTGTGCAGGGACAGCCAATGGTTACACAGTAGCCCCCACCAATGATAGCTGATGGGGCGTGGTATACATGACGCTAGGGCACACAAATTGCTTGCCTGTGCCCCAATTACACGCCGCCACCATAAGGATTATGCCTTCCTGTGTTTGAGCACGGCTCAGACACAGGTATCCGAAGGAACTGCAAGACACAGGAAGGAAATTCCTGATTTACACGCCACCACATCGTGGTGTTTTCATGGCAACAGGCACAATTGTGTCCGATGCCTAGCGGTTTCTACCTTCCTGTGGTGGTGTGTAAAGGTACCATTAGTGTTCTTGTGTTTACATCTATTTATACTTTTGCACTTGTGAATATTCCCATATTATACAATGAAAGGGTATTATATTCATATTGTTAACTATAAAGATATGCCCCCCTCCATAATTAAGGGTATCATATATATTCCAACTTATGCATGAGGCTTTGGGCTCAACCGCCCTTCTATATGTGTTCCCCCACATAGTTTGGCATTTATTTCTGTGAAATTAATAATAACCCTTTTCTATCAAACTCTGCTTAGTGCACTGCATTTCTCACTTTCCATGTGTACGTGCTGCTTCCTCCTCACCCTTTTTGGGGGTTATACCTAGATGGCAATTTCTATTTTCAGTCTTAATAGGTGTGCATACCATTTCTTAACATTATATCTTTATAAAAAACATTCTTTACAAAAAACTCTCTTTAAGGAAAACTTCATGTTATAAAAAATCAGTCGCCGGTTCTCTCAAATTCTATGTGAGGCAAGGTTTCTGTGGAAAACAGAAAAAGATGACCATTAGTTGACATTTATTTCAGTGATCAAATTTTATATCATCCAGTGATTCGACTTCATAAGTGCTCTTAGTGTTAAAAGTCTATTAAAAACAAGTGTCTCACTGCGGATCATGAGGTAACCTATATATCCTGGTTTCTTTAAATAGTTTTGTAACTCTATTGGCCACTTTACACACGGACACATTTCTAGCTTATCCACAGGTAACTTACTGGCTGCAGTGAAATCATGGAGACATTATTCCATTTGTACACAGCAACAAGATAGAACCATGTCTCCATGATTTCACTGCAACCAGTAAGTTACCTGTGGATAAGCTAGAAATGTAGCCGTGTGTAAAATGGCTATATAGGGTGATGTTTAATTTATAGTCGACATTTAAGCCCCCCAGCCTCAAGGTGCCTAGTTCTTTAATCCATCTCAACTCTCTTTCTCGTAACATTTTACCTCTATCTCCCCCTCTCCTAGGTTGAGGAACCATATCTATGATTCTGCATTTGAGATCTTTTTCTTTATGCCCGGCTTCTAAAAAATGTTTTGGTACTGGCAGGTTCTTTACCTTTATTCTTATGCTGTACCTATGCTAGTTCATCGTAATTCTGAATTCCAACGTTGTTTCTCTTACGTACAGAAGTTTGCATGGGCATTCCAGGGTATAGACTACATAATCTGACCCACAAGTTAAAAAATGTTTTATGTTGTAGTGTGATAGAGCCACTCACAGCTGCCAATTCCAGGTAGACACAGGAAGCCTTGCCGGGTAAACGTCTGGTTTATTTCTGGCATAAACCATATGAACACAACAAAACAGGGGATCAGCTTCTTAGGCTCAGAGCTGCACACTGCTCTCCTCCACTCTAAACTCACACCAAAGAAAAAAAAACAGAGGTGATCATTTAACTTCTCTGACCACACCTCAGGGAGGGAGGAACATGCTGAATCAGCCCCAGCTCACATAACAGAGTTCATCAACCTGGCTGAAACGTATCTCCCATCCCTTACGGTACCAGTAATCATATTACACATTCCCCCCCTCTGCCCAAAGCCTGGGGTTTGGGCACCATTGGACACCAAACAGGGGAACCTAGACAGGGCATCCGCATTCCCATGGAATTTCCCGGGCCTGTGCTCAACATGGAAAGTGAAATCTTGAAGAGCCAAAAACCACCAGGTCACTCTGGCATTCTTTCCCCGTCTGTCCCTCAGCCACGTCAGGGGCGCATGATCGGACACCAGCCTAAACTGTCGCCCTAGGAGGTAATAACGTAAAGTGTCCACCGCCCATTTGATGGCCAAACACTCCTTCTCAACAATAGCATAGTTCTTTTCGCAGGACGACAACTTTCTACTAAGGTACAGGATTGGATGTTCTTCTCCATGTACTACCTGGGACAGGACAGCTCCTAGCCCGACCTCTGACGCGTCGGTCTGGAGTACAAACTCCCTGCTGAAATCTGGTGCCATTAGGACCGGTCGGTTACACAGAGCGGACTTTAGGTCCTGGAAAGCCGTCTCAGCTTCCGAAGTCCACTTGGCCATGGAGGACTTCGTGCCCTTAAGGAGGTCAGTCAAGGGAGCGGCTTTCACAGCAAAGTTTGGGATGAATCGCCGGTAATATCCGACAAGTCCCAGGAAGGCTCTGACTTGCTTTTTAGAGAGGGGTTGTGGCCAACTCTGGATTGCCTCCACTTTATTTAGTTGTGGCTTGATCTGGCCTCTCCCGACAACATAACCCAAATACCTGGCCTCCTCCTTCCCGATGGCGCACTTCTTCGGGTTAATTGTGAACCCCGCAGTTCTCAGTGCCTCCAGCACCCTCTGGACCTTCTGCAGGTGACTTTCCCAGTCCGAGGTATAGATCACTATGTCGTCCAAATAAGCTGCAGCGTACCTCTTATGGCGGGCCAGGATTCGGTCCATGGCCCTCTGGAAGGTGGCCGGGGCTCCCTGAAGGCCAAATGGCATCCGTGTATACTGGAAACAACCATCAGGTGTAGAAAAGGCCGTCTTCTCCTTGGCACTCTGTGACATAGGTATCTGCCAGTATCCTTTTGTTAGGTCAAGGGTGGTGATGTACCTTGCTGGTCCTAACCTCTCGATGAGCTCATCGACTCGAGGCATCGGATAGGCATCAAACTTGGAGACTTCGTTCAACTTGCGATAGTCATTACAAAACCGCCATGATCCGTCCGGTTTCGGCACCAGTACGATGGGACTGGACCAGCCACTCTTTGATTCTTCGATAACACCGAGATTCAACATTCTTGTCACCTCCTTCGAGATCACTTCTCGACGAGCTTCAGGGATCCGGTACGGCTTCAGGTTAACCCTCACGTGTGGTTCAGTGAGGATGTCGTGTTCCACAACCTGGGTACATCCCGGCAGGTCTGTGAAGAGATCCCTGTTCCGATGAAGCACCTCTTGACACTGTTGCTTTTGAGCCCTAGACAGTGTGTCCGCTACTGTGACCTCTTTGATGTCGGCCTCCATCTTCCCTACCAGACAGGAGGTTTCCATAGGGTCTCTATCCCGCCATGGCTTCAGCAGGTTGACGTGGTATACCTGATAAGGCTTCCTTCTTCCAGGTTGGTGAATTTTATAGTTCACCTCGCCCACTTTGTCAACCACTTCATAAGGCCCTTGCCACTTGGCGAGGAATTTACTTTCAACTGTAGGGATCAATACCAGTACACGATCACCAGGACTGAACTGTCTCACCCTTGCAGAGCGGTTATACACCCTTGCTTGCGCCTCTTGCGCTCGGAGCAAATTGTCTCTTACGATGGGCATCACCTCGGCGATTCTCGCCTGCATCTGAGCGACATGCTCCACGACACTACGGTGGGGGGTCACCTCCGCTTCCCATGTCTCTTTTGCTATGTCCAAGAGACCTCGAGGATGACGACCATACAAGAGTTCAAATGGAGAGAATCCCGTTGAGGCCTGGGGAACCTCCCTGATAGAGAACATCAGATATGGGAGGAGACTGTCCCAGTCTCGACCGTCTTTCTCGACCACCTTCTTCAGCATGGACTTCAACGTTTTGTTGAATCTCTCCACGAGGCCATCTGTCTGCGGATGGTACACTGAGGTTTTCAATTGGGTTATCTGTAGTGCTTTACACAGTTCCCTCATAATCTTGGACATAAATGGGGTTCCTTGATCTGTCAGGATCTCTTTTGGAAGTCCCGTTCTTGAGAAGACGTGCACCAATTCTCGGGCTATAGTTTTAGCAGAGGAATTTCTCAAAGGTATCGCCTCCGGGTACCGAGTCGCATAGTCCAGGACTACTAAGATGTACTGGTGGCCTCTTGCAGACTTGACCAGGGGGCCCACCAGATCCATGGCAATTCGATTAAAGGGCACTTCTATAATTGGTAATGGCACTAGCGGACTTCGGAAGTGAGCAACGGGGGCGGTCAACTGGCAGGTGGGACACGACCTACAATAGTCTACAATCTCCCGATGACACCCAGGCCAATAGAACCTCCAAAGGATCCGCTCCTGGGTCTTATCTACCCCTAGGTGACCACCCAGGACATGAGAATGGGCCATGTCTAATACTTTGCGTTTATAGGGCCCTGGAACCAACAGCTGTTCTATCACCTCACCTCTCACCTGGGTAACCCGATATAGCAACTCTCTATTTACTGCAAAGTGAGGGAACCTGGTGTCAGCCCCCAACTCCTGGGCAACCCCGTTTATAACAGTCACATTTTCAAAGACCCCTTTCAGGGTCAAGTCCCTCATTTGAGCAGTCCCAAAATTCCCGCTGGATGTCATCAACTCCGGGAAGTCGGCTTCATGGGACTCCGGCTCATCGTCGTCACCAAGCAGCACTCCCAGGGGAAACTCATCTGCCTCCTGCAGCGGCACTGTCTCTGGCTGGGCTGCCTGTCCTTCACCAGGACCCTTCGATACCGCCCCCTTTTCCCACAAGTCCCAAAACAAAGTAAAGTCCCGCCCGATTATCACCGGGTGCAATAAGTTTTCCACCACCCCAACTTCATGTGACTTAGTCCCGCAGTTTGTTTTTATGGTCACAATAGCAATGGGGTAGTTCTTGGCATCTCCATGGATACAGCGGACACCCACCTTTTTTCCTGGTATCAGTCGATGGGGAAGTGTGGCCCTCACCAGGTTCACCAAACTTCCGGAGTCCAAGAGTCCCGTTACTCGGGCCCCATTCACTTCCACAAGACATGCCTGCGGGCCCTCTCTGGGTTCCCTGTCAATGCTGCAGACCGGGTAAGCATAATATGAGGAGCGCCGACCAAGGCTACAGTCCATTTGCTCAGTAGTCAGGGGACAACGGGCGGCTACATGACCAGGGCCTTGACACCTCCAACAGATTAACGGACCAGCTGGAGATTTTGTTACGCCTCCACTTGCCCCTTGAGACCTCGGGCTCCCTCCATCCGTGGCTCTATTACCCTTCCTTTGGGTGTCGGACGCGGTTTGTAGCCCCCAATATTTAGTTGGCAAGTCCCGTGGCTTCCCTTGGGTACTCTCCACCACCTGGTACCTCTCCACCAGTCCCACTAGGTCATCGGCATTCTGGGGGTCACCCTGAGCAACCCAGGTTTGCACTGGCTTTGGGAGGGCATGCACAAATCTGTCCATTACCACCCGCTCCACCATTTGCGCTGGTGTGGAGGTTTCTGGCTGCAGCCATTTTTGCACGAGATGTAGCAAGTCAAACATCTGGGAGCGAGGGGGTTTGTTGCCATGATAGGCCCATTGATGGACCCGCTGAGCTCTAACAGTCATAGTCACACCCAGACGTGCTAAAATCTCAGTTTTTAGCTTCCCATACTCACGAGCGTCCTGTAACGCCAGGTCATAGTAAGCTTTTTGGGGCTCTCCCGTTAAAAATGGCGCCAACACCTCCGCCCACTGTGCCGGTGGCAGCTTTTCTCGCTCTGCGACCCTCTCAAAAATTGTCAAAAAGGCTTCAACATCATCCCCCGGGGTCATCTTTTGGAGCGCCCGTCTTACCGCCTTCCTGACGCCGGAATCCTCATCTGGACCTGGAGACGGGCTAGCTGCCCTTGCCCGGACGAGCTCAGTCAGGAGTTCCTGTGGCTGCTCCCGCTGCTGCTGCAACTGCTGAATCAAGAGTTGATTGGTTTCCTGTTGCGCAAGCTGTTGTTGGTGTTGCTGCTGCTGCTGTTGCTGTTGGATCTGCACCAAGTGCTTAATCAGGTCCTCCATGCCGTCCGACTGTGTTTGCAGGCTTGTGGCTGCCTTCACCCAGGACATGCAGGTCGTTTGTAGTCAATCCAGGCGCTTCCTGGGGGTCTATGCCCGCATTCTCCACCAAGTGTGATAGAGCCACTCACAGCTGCCAATTCCAGGTAGACACAGGAAGCCTTGCCGGGTAAACGTCTGGTTTATTTCTGGCATAAACCATATGAACACAACAAAACAGGGGATCAGCTTCTTAGGCTCAGAGCTGCACACTGCTCTCCTCCACTCTAAACTCACACCAAAGAAAAAAAAACAGAGGTGATCATTTAACTTCTCTGACCACACCTCAGGGAGGGAGGAACATGCTGAATCAGCCCCAGCTCACATAACAGAGTTCATCAACCTGGCTGAAACGTATCTCCCATCCCTTACGGTACCAGTAATCATATTACATGTAGACTTTCCCTTTATGTTCAAACTGACTTCCTTTTCGTATATAGTTGCAGTTTATGCATCCTATGCAAGGGTAACACTCCACTTTTCGGGTTCCTGTCATCATATGCTGTATTTCCTTCCTCAGGGTGCCTATAACTGATCTTACCAACCTATCTTTTAGGTTCTATTGTTGCCCATGCTGTGATGTTGAATAAACCTTTTTTCACCTAAAGAAGGATTGGAGTGCTGCAACTTCATATATATCATATATTGGAAACCTTGAAAGGAAGAGGTTTGGTTGGTGGCACCCTCAAGTAAGCTCTGTGCTGCTCATTTTTTCATTATCTATCTATCTATCTATCTATCTGTCTATCTATCCATATATAGTACAACATAGTTAATGCGTAACATTTACTATATGTCTCCTGTATAACACATTTTTATCACTTTTAGGATGCGCCTATATTTTCATAGATCCTCTCATGCAAGAGAGACGAATGGACTATGCAAATAAAACACTATTCAAACTATAATACAAGTTTGATCAGCTAATGTAATATAATGTTATTTATAATAATATTTATTCATATAGAGTTAAAGTCCCGTTACATGTAGTGATGCTCAAGCGATAACGAGAACGATACGACCTGGTAGGGATCGCTGGTGCATCGCTACGTGGTCGCTGGTGAGATGTCAAATAGTCAGATCTTACCAGCGACACAGCAACGATACAGAACGATATGGCGGTTGTTGGGACCCTGTCACTCTCGGGCGTAGTATTGAGATCGTTGATCATTGTCCCTGTCAAACACAGCAATGCATGCTGCCCAGCAGGAGCGCGACAACCAAAAAATGGTCCAGAACGATTTGTAACAATCAACAATATCACAGCAGGGGCCTGATCGCTGCTACATGTCACACATAGCGAGATCGCTGGCGAGGTCACTGTTACATCACAAAACCTGTGATGTTGCAGCGATATCATTGTGTGTGAAGTACCACTTATTAATTCCATAGCACTTTACATACAACAGTAATATAGTCCCCATTGGGGCTCACAATCTAAACATCCTATCAATATGACTTTTAAATGTGGGAGGAAACCAGAGTACCTGAAGGAAACTCATACAAACACATACAAACTCCTTGCAGATGTTGCCCTTGGTGGGATTTGATCCAAGGACCCAAGCAGCACTTTAAGGTTGCTGTGCTAACCACTGAGCCAACATGCTATGCATTACTTATTTTAATTTAATTTATTATTTGTTATAATGTTATCAGCTAATGTTGTCTGAGACAATCATAGGACACTGTAGGAGAAAATGGAGAACAACATTTCTCCTTCTCCATTCTGTGAATCCATGGAAATCCGGTGCCTATGTAATCCGAGTGCAGAACAAAGTTTTCCAAGCACTAATCTGAATGATGTTGCCGATCGCAGTATATTTAGATTTTTTTCTCATGCCAAATCAGCACTGCCTTTTAGTCTAACATTGATCCAAGTGATATCCAGTAAAACATCAGATAGAAGTCATACTGATGTATGTAAAGTGCTACGGAATTAATAGCGCTATATAAATGAATAAATATTATTATTATTATTATTATTATTATCAGAGTTATACATTCATTTCAGCACATAAAAAATTAGTTTTTTTTGCATTGATTTTAGAGGAATTAGAAAGTTTTGCAGCAGTATTCAATTTTTTTCAGCAAAATATAAAAAATTTCCATTTGAAGTGATATTGAGGGACCTATATGTCAACAAACGTCTTAAAGCAAAAGGGGTGGGGGACAAGAGGCGCAATAGTGCCCTATCACTAGCGACACTAAAGTGTGAGGGTGGTGCTATGGATCCACTCACCTGGTTCAGTTGTGTGACCCACAACTGGTTTAAAGGTGGAAGGTGCCAGGTTGTGCACCGAAACACGTTGGAATAAAGGAAAGAAACTGCTTTTGAAATCCTACCTTCCATGTGAGTGTTTCTTTGGGTATAGCAGCGCGGACCATGATACACCTCTTCAATCCCAACTTTTCTCTGAACAAACGTCTTAGGCTGGCTTCACACCACGATTTTTTGGGTCTTGGGCTGGGGTGTAAACCGGACAGAACCGGATCCGAATTTGCCCCCATGTATCACTATGGGGCCGGATGGCTGTTATTTGCCATCCGGTTTGGGGCTTTTCTGGGAAGATCCGGTTTTGTTCTATTTTTGCATCGGACACAAAACCGGAGCATTTTTTGTGTCTGATGCAAAAATTGGACAAAATCGGGTTCTCCTGAATCCGGCGCCCATAGCATGGGAGTTTATCCGGCAGAAAATCGTGCCCAAAAGCCTGGTGCTGAAGGAACGCCGGCTGTTTAAAAACAGCCGCCGTTTAATTTCAGCAACTGGTGTGCTCCACGGCTGAAATTTCAGCACCGCGACCAGCTCCCCTGCAGCCGCGGTCTAAAATATCAGCACTGGACAGCGCCAGCAATAAAGCCGACAAAAAGGTCTGCTTTTCCGAGGCTGTCAGGTTCTGTCTGGTGCATTCTGCAAAACACCAGACAGAACCTGACAATCAAAAAACGTGTTATGAAGCCGGCCTTAAGCAAAATCCCAATTTAAAAATTGTACCTCTAAAAGTATCTAAAACACTGTCAGAAAGTTGAAAACTATTTGGATGCTTCACCGGAATTAATACAAAGTGGATGAAAAAAATGAAAAGTATTCTTCCCCAAAATTTTACTTTAGTCGCCAATTTTTATTTTCACATAGCTAAAAAGAGAATATTGAGCCCAAAATTTGTAGTGCAATTTCTCTACTAGACTTTTGAAGTATAATTATTCCTAATATAGACTGCAGCAGCCTTTTCGCATTTGAAGGACCCAATGCATGCCATAACAGCAGAAATCCCCAACAAGTGACCTTATTTTGGAAAATATACAAGAATTGATTCAGATGTTTATTGACCATTTAGGACACATGAGTTCTTCACAAAAGGTTATAACATCAAGATGCTAAAATTAATTTTTTTTTTGTCAAAAAAATGTTGCTTTAGGCTACATTTTTAATGGAGGGGATAGCCAGGTCACCTGTTGTAGTGCAAATTGAAATGGAGCATGAAAGAACTTTCTGACACCTTAGGCAATCTAACAAGTAAAAGGATCAAGCTACAATAGGAACAAAAACATTACATCTACAGTATATTGGAAAATTAAAATCCAAATTATTTTACATATTAAAAAACTATTTATGATGGTATGATAATCAATATATTAGAGTCACATTGAAACAAAATGCATGAGGTAAAGCTATACATTTTAGATGCACACTGGCATCCTTGTTTAAGCTAATATGCATAATGTCTTGAGGGTTCACCAAGTAATTAAGAAATCAGATGTGTTAAAAAGTCAAACTCACACAATCATTAGAAATTCAACAACATATAGTAAGATAAAATCTAATTAATGAATGACATAACAACTCAATAAATGATTATAGAAAGAAAATTACAAAAAAATAATGCACACCCATTGTTTGCATGCCCATGTGTCTAAATCAGTCTCCAATCACAATAAGAACATTTATTAAATGATCAAACAATTTATTAAACATAGTTTATGTGATCCACCCTCTTGCCTGCTTAATGTTGTATGTAGGTTGCACTTCCTATATCTCAAAAAAGTAATCTCAGAACATATCACAATAATTTAGGCAGAGCATTTTCACAAGTGTCTAAACATTTCAGAACTTACCATAATAGGTCCATTTCGTGTCTACAGGTACTTGCAATAGAGGATATTCATAGATCCAGTAGGAGAGACAATCATACTAGACGACTTCTCAGTGGTGAGTGTTTTCGATGTATCATCTTGGTACCTGCTTTCCTAATGGTTTAAGTAATTGTAGGAAGGTTATATTTCATTACTAGCACTTCTGTTCTGATCGCATTTACTATACACTTGTACTTTTTCAGGTCAATATGACCCGACCTAAAAAAATGTTGATTTTAGCTACTGTGATTTATTTTAATACCTATTTCATTATTAAACTGTATGTGAACATGGTTTAACAAATGAAAAATGAAATTAAAGCTTAATTTTTATTTATTTTTTCAGAAAAAGGTTACTCAGGCTGTTTGTAATTATGTTTGCTTTATAGCATTCTGTACACAAATAAGCACACATGCTTTAGATTTCTATTACTATAACATGAAATCTAACTAAATATAACTTTGCGTTAACATATTTTATAAAACAAAAAATGAAAAATAATGAAAACTTCAGTTTTTCTTTTTTATCTCTAAAAAAGGGTGAACAGGTTCATGTATTTTTACATTGAACACAATAATAAAACACATGTGCTTTACATAGATATTTTGTTAGAATAAAAAGGTTTGGTACCGTGTTAGCCAATTGAGAAAATGTTGACTGCTCTCAGTGTGAGAAACAATATAAAAATCTTGTGGTTGTGATACCTTTTAATGGCTAACAAAAATAAAATAAATTATGTTATAAGGTGAGCTTTCGAGACGACTCAGGTCTCTTCATCAGGTAGATATAACCGTATTTTCTCCAACCCAGTGGAAAGGGATGAACACTTAAAGCAGCTAAAAAATACATTTTTAAACAAGGGCTACCACCCCACCTCCATTGAGGATCAGATCATTAAAGCCACAAGGATCCCTAGAAGTCAAGCACTCCAATACAGAGAAAAAGAAGAGAACCATCGTGTTCCTCTGGTGGTGACCTTCAACCCACAGCTTGAGGTACTGAGAAAAACTGCCAGGAAACTTCATCACATCCTACACAAGGATGACCGACTAAAAATAATATTCAAACACCCTCCCTTGCTGTGCTACAGGCAGCCTCCCAATTTAAGAAACCTCATGGTCCGAAGTTTGATGCCCTCGGATACACCAAAAGGAACTTACCCATGCAATGTGAAGAGCTGCAAGACCTGTGCTCACATAGAGACCAGAGACAGGATACAGATCCCCAACACACAGCAGGATTATAAGATTCCTGGGACTTTCACATGCTCCTCTTCCAATGTGGTATATTTAATTATGTGCACCTTATGCCCAGTGGGGTCTTTTTATGTTGGTGAGAATGGGTAACGTCTAAGAGCAAGGATGAGGTCTCATCGTCACACAATTACACACGAAAAAAATCAATTTTCCAATAGCGGAACATTTTTCTGGCCAGGGACATAACATTGATAATATAAAGGTTTTAATTTTGAGACGTAATTTCAAATCCCAAAAACATCGAAGAGTCTGTGAATTCAAGCTAATTAGAAGTTTCAATTGTATATAGAATGGAGTGAATATCGCTGATGGTTTACCTCATCTAAACAATGTTGTTAAAAAACATGGAAATCTTAGGCATTGTTCACACACATGCGTTTTTTTTCCCATCTCTGCGTTTTTTGGGCTGTTAAAAAAAACGCAGGTGCGTTAACGCATGGTACATTTGAGTGTACATGCGTTTTTCACCTGCACTTACGTTTTTTTCCCCCAGTCCAAAAAACGCTGCATGCAGTGTTTTTTGGGTGCTGGAAAAAAACGCAGGGGTGATTTCCCAAAAACGCATGCGTTTTTTTAACATGGGCCCCTATGGGAAACGCATGCGTTAACGCAGGTGCCTATATGTGCCCTGCGTTAACGCATGCGTTTCCCATAGGGCCCCATGTTAAAAAAACGCATGCGTTTTCTAAAATCGCATGCGTTTCTATAACATGGGACCCTAGGGGAAACGCATGCGTTTTTAAATGGCACATTTATGCACCCTGCGTTAACGCTTGCGTTTTTGCCTGCGTTTTTGAGTAAAAAATGACAAAGTCCAAAAAGGCTGTATTTCTTTTCAGACACACAAGAGACATTTTTTAGCACTCCTAAAAAAACGCATGTGGTTTTAGGAGTGCTAAAAAAAACGCAAATTGTGTGTGAACAATGCCATAGACACCAAGTTTTCTTATAAATTAGTGTCCTTAAGACTTTATTACCACTGGGCCTGCCTGATTGAAGATCCTCTCCAAGGCTGCTTTGTTTATTTTGCCAAATGTTCAATCCCTGTAATGTTTATTCAGTCAAATGTCTAAACATTTTAGTTATGCATGCATATATTTTGAGCTTCATTCAATATCTTGTCATACCATGCCTGATGAAGAGACCTGAGTCATCTCGAAAGCTCGCCTTATAACATCATTTATTTTATTTTTATTAGCCATTAAAAGGTATCACAACCACAAGATTTTATCTTGTTTCTCACACTGAGAGCAATCAACATAGATACTTTGTCCCCACAGCACATGCCAGATTTGTTTTATTGTCACAAGTAGATGGATAGAAGCTCCATCTCTCCTTTTTTGGCTGGTAGCTGTGTTTGTGAAGGCTGTAGAGTCTCTTTATTGAGCATGCTGCTGGACACTCTTCACAATGGCTGCTGCTCCTTCACATCTGGGGTTTACTTTTCTGGCTTCGATATACAGCCTAACTAGGGATTTTCCTAATTTTTCATTAAAATTCTTTTATGTAGCTTATTTAGTTTCCAATTGGGGTTGATTTCTCTCCATAAAACAAATGTGTTGCATGCCGGAACATCCAGAATGTTGTAAAATATTATCATTGGCCAACGATTAGTTTTGCGTTTGCATGTGTAAGTTGATATTGATAAATCACTGGATGAGTACTTTGCTCACTGATAAGAAGAGTGAAACCTCCACCCTTTTGAATAATCAGATGATGTACACAGGCAAACAAATAAATGTTGCAGACAGAAATAATCAGTGACCTGTTGAACAGTATAAAATGTTATCGGGTCATAAAGACCCGAACAGTACAAATGTAATCATCAGCGTGTAGCAAAAAGTAAACAAAAAAAACCCTTAAAAAAATCCAAAACACTCATAGTAAGAACCCTTCAAATGAGGAAAAGTCAATTAATCACAAGTGTCAGATCCGCATAATAAATAATCTGCAGTGCCTCTAATTTCATTTTTGGTCATATGGACCTGAACAGAACAGCAGGGCTAGCATATCCAGTATATATTCTTTGTGGTTGGTTGTGGCACAGGCAGGGGGAGGACGAAGCACAGAGCGGCGGGGGTAGGAGGATGTAGGATAAAGCGGCGGGGTGGGGGAGGATGGAGCAGCACAGGCAGGGGAAGGATGAAGTGGCGGAGGTGAGGAGGACAAAGGAAGGAGGAGGAAGCGGTGGGGGAGGATGGAGCGGCACAGGCAGGGGGAGGACAGAGCGGCAGGGGGAGGACAGAGCAGTAGGGGGAGGATGGAGCGGCAGGGGGAGGACAGAGTGGTAGGGGGAGGACAGAGCAGCAGGGGGAGGACAGAGCGGCAGGGGGAGGACAGATCAGCAGGGGGAGGACAGAGCGGCAGGGGGAGGACAAAGCGGCAAGGAGAGGATGGGGCACAGAGCGGTGGGGGAGAGGAGGATGGAGGAAGAAGCAGCGAGGTGGTGGAGGCCAAAGCAGCACAGGCAGGGGGAGGACGAAGGATGGAGTGGCGGAGGGGAGGAGGACAATGGAAGGAGGAGGAAAGGAGGGTGGGGGAGGATGGAGCGGCACAGGCAGGGGGAGGATGGAGCACAGAGTGGCAGGGGGGAGGAGGACAGAGGACAAAGCAGCAGGTGGGGGAGGATGGAGCAGCACAAGCAGGGGGAGGACGGAGCACAGAGCGGTGGGAGGAGGAGGACGGAGGACAAAGGGGCGGGGTGGGGGAGGATGGAGCAGCACATGCAGGGGGAGGACGGAGCACAGAGCGGTGGGAGGAGGAGAATGGAGGAGCGGAGCTTACATCAAAGCCCCAACATCTCAGCTGATAAGATCCAGGATCCGATCAGCGCTGTTAACCCCTTGGATCCCACCATCAATCACTGACAGATGGATTCAAGACAGCTGCGGCGGAGAACGCGCTGTTCCCCGCCTGCTCCGGAGATCCCACGATAGTATCGCGGGATCTCCGGCGCTCACATGACAGCCTGGGGTCCTGGCTAGATCCCGGATGCTGTCACAGAGCAGTTTCCTGCTGTCGTTGGCAGGCGTTGCTGCAGCTCATCTGTATCTCCCAGAAGCGATTGGACTCTGCAGCAAGGTGCCTCTTAAAGAGGCAGTGTAAAAATAAGAATGAGTGAAAAAATTAAGTTTTTAAAAACCTGTAAAAAAATATATATATATAAAAGTTCAAATCACCCCCCTTTACCCCCAATCACAATAAAAGTATATGAAAAAAATACACATTTGGTATCTCCGAGTTCAGAATCGCCCGATCTATCATCCTATTAAATCCGTTAATGAGAGCTGTGAACTCCGTAACGGAAAAGATGGTCCAAACGCCAAATTCCGGTTTATTGGTTGCCGCGTTATTGCTATAAAATGCAATAACGGGCGATCAAAACTGCGGATCCCCCAAAATTGGTATCATTAGAAACGGTAGCTCCAGACGAAAAAATAAGCTGTCACCCAGCCCCCAGATCCCGAAAAATGAGAACGCTACGGGTCGCAGAACATGGCGCAAAAAGTCCGTTTTTTTTTGTTTTTCAAACTTCTGAATTTTTTTTCATCACCTAAATACCAGTAAGGGTATGTGCACATCAGTCGTTTCTGCATCTTTGCAGAACGACCAGGAACTGGTGGAGAATGGCAGAACTGAGTTTTCTGAACTCGCCAGTGTCCCTGGTTTTGTTAGCGTTTTGCTAACGATTTGCGATCGGGTTACTAGCGTTTGTACAGCGTGTTCTTGGCGATTTCCCCGGCGTTTTGCTTAGCGATTTCCAGACTGGTCTTTGATGCACTTGTTCAGCTGGACCCGCTGGAAAAACGCTGAAAAGAAGTCGCTTGCTCTATCTTTGACAACCGGTGGAAAACCGGTGAATAAACGGAAAACGTCCAGACAAAAATTGTTCTAATATAGACAGCGTTTTCTAAACTCCATTGACTAGCATGTTAATCCAGCCGGTGGCTAGGAATAACATAAATTAACATAAAACTCAGCGGAAACCGCCAACGGAAAACTTCCAAAAACAGCCCACAAAACGACTGATGTGCACATACCCTAAAGGTTTACATGTTGGGTGTCTACGAACTCGTACCGAAGCAAGGCATCACCCTGTCACTTTGGTTTTACCATATAGTGAACATGGTGACTAAAATACCCAAAAAACAAATGTCATTGCACTTTTTATGCAATTTCACTGCATTTAGAATTTTTTTGCAATTTCCCTGTACATTATATGGTAAAATAAATTATTGCATATGAAAGTACAACTCGTCCCGCAAAAAACAAGATTTTGGTAACTAGGATTGGGAAGATGCAATACAAAAGTGTTTTCTGTGCTTTGTAGCGGTAGATTTCAACAAAACACTGGACCACAGCTACCTAGCCAAACAGTCGTACTACCCTAAATAGATTTTGGTAAGTAGGTTTGGGCAAATGCAATACAAAAGGGTTTTCTGCATTGTGTGGTGGTAGATCTCAACAGAACATTGGGCCACAGCTACCTAGCCAAACAGTGGTACGACCCTAAATAGATTTTGGTAAGTAGGTTTGGACAGACACAATTCAAAAGGGTTTTCTGCGCTGTGTGATTGTAAATTTCAACAGAACACTGGACCACAGCTACCTAGTCAAACTGTGGTACTACCCTTAACAGATTTTGGTAACTAGGATTGGGCAGATGCAATACAAAAGAGTTTTCTGCGCTGCGTGGTGGTAGATTTCAATAGAACTCTGGACAACAGCTACCAATCCAAATAGTGTTACTACCCTAAATATATTTTGGTAACTAGGATTGGGCAGATGCAATACAAAAGAGTTTTCTGTACTGTGGCAGTAGATTTCAACAAAACACTGGACCACAGCTATCTAGCCAAACAGTGGTACTACCCTAAATAGATTTTGGTAAGAAGGTTTGGGAAAATGCAATACAAAAGGGTTTTCTGCATTGTGTGGTGGTAAATTTCAACAAAACACTGGACCACAGCTACCTAGTCAAACTGTGGTACTACCCTTAATAGATTTTGGTAACTAGGATTGGGAAGATGCAATACAAAAGGGTTTTATGCGCTGTATGGCAGTAGATTTCAACAGAACTCTGGACAACAGCTACCAATCCAAACAGTGCTACTACCCTAAATAGATTTTGGTAACTAGGATTGGGCAAATGCAATACAAAAGAGTTTTCTGCACTGTGTGGTGGTAGATTTCAACAGAACACTGGACCACAGCTACCTGGCCAAACAGTGGTACTATCTTAAACAGAGTTTGGTAAGTAGGTTTGAGCAGATGCAACACAAAAGGGTTTTCTGCGCTGTGTGGCAGTGGATTTCAACAGAACACTGGACAACAGCTGCTACTAGCCAAAAAGGATTTGGTTGGCTAGATGCGGTAAAAAAAAGGCTTGTAAACAAAGGAGGTGTAGATTTCTTCACAGCAGTGCTACACCCCTGCCTGGCACACACTGCTACTAACCAAAAATGATTTGGTTGGCTAGATGCGGCAAAAAAAAGGCTTGTAAACAATGGATGTGTAGCTTTCTTCACAGCAGTGCTATACCCCTGTTTGGCGTTAGATGCAGTAAAAAATGGCTTGCAAATACAGGTGGTGTAGCTTTCTTCACAGTATTGTTACACCCATGCCTGGCACACACTGCTACTAGCCAAAAAGGATTTGCTTGGCTAGATGCAGTAAAAAAAGGCTTGTATTCACAGTAGGTGTAGCTTTCTTCACAGGAGAGCTACACCAGTTCCTGGGACACATTGCTACTTGCCTAAAAGGATTTGCTTGGCTAGATGCAGTAAAAAAAAGGCTTGTATTCACAACAGGTGTGGCTTTCTTCACAGCAATGCTACACCCCTGCCTGGCACACAGTGCTACTAGCTAAAAAGGATTTGCTTGGCTAGATGCAGTAAAAAAAGGTTAGTAAACACAGGAGGTGTAGCGTTCTTCACAATAGTGCTACACCCATGCCTGGCACACAGTGCTACTAGCCAAAAAGATTTTGCTTGGCTAGATTTGGCCAGATGCTGTAAAAAAACGCATGCAAAGCACAGGATCTATGTAGATTTCAACAAAGCACTGAAACAGACCTGCCTAGCAAACAGTGCTTTTAAGCCCTAAAAAGGGCTGGTCTTGGAAGGAGTCTGTAATCCTACTAACTATCTCTCTATCTAACTTGGAATGGAATCACTATTCAACTGTCTTTCTCTGTAGCGCACACAGCAGACGCGCGAGGTTTGACACTTAGCTCCAACACTGAGAAAAGGAGGGAAAATGGCTGTTTTTTATATGGCAAGGACATATGACATACCCAGCAAACAACACAAGCCGTTGCGTGCAAAAAGTGCACTTTGCTCTGTGCATGCTAAAAGGCTGACACACCAGACCACCATCACTAAGTGCGGGAACGAAAAAAATGAAGATCTGCATTATTTGACCACAGACCTCTCCCCAGCCCCCCCTCTCCCGCCCACTACTCCTAGACACTGAAACTCATAATAACGTTGACCAAAGGCATTACTGACTTTTCACAGTAATGCTTTTGAACTGTTATCGAACATAACCTCGAATTATTGGATTTTTAGCAAATTGTTCGCTTTCGTCGAATGACTCGAACATAGCCCAAAACAGGTCAAATTTTAAATTGGCGAACATCAAACATCGCTCATCTCTAATTAATACAGGTACTAGTGCATCTAAATGAATTACAATATAATAAAAAATCACAATCATATTGCCATGTTTCAGGATGTTTTAGGGAGCCCTGAAACTTGTTGACTAATAGATCAATATTTTATTCACCTTTTGATGTCTCTTGGAATACGGCAGCATGGTTTTTAACCCTCCCTACTGTAATTTTCTGAAATGGTAACCTTTGGGATTGAATTGGCTGTAAGGCATAATCATCAACATTAACATAAATAAACACTAGAAATAGATTACTCTGTTTGCAATGACTCTTTATATGCATTTTACTTTTTGTATTGAATTACTGAAGTTGGTAATGCTGTTGGTCAACGAACAGTTATCGAACATAACCTTGAATTACCCAATTTTTAGCAAATCGTTCGCATTCGTCGAACAACTTGAACATAGCCCAAAAAAGGTCGAATTTGGAATTGGCGAACATGTTCGATCGATCATCGCTCATCTCTACATTTCAGTGTTATTGGAACTTTAAAAAAAAGTTTATCCATTTTTAAACCATTCATTTTAGATGAGTTGAATACATTTTGGTTTTCACAGTAATCCTTAGATAATAGAAAAAAATATTTTATCAAATATACTTTCAGGATATTCATAGTGTGCAAGGAAATCATAGTTCACACCTTAATGCAATTTAAGACTCAAAAACATGTAGAAAGTAAAGTAATACAAAGAAGTAATACCCAGTTTAATTAATCACTTTTTTTAACATTTTTGTGAAATTATTGTGTTCAAAATTGCATGATAAATAAGTTATCTAAAATTTAATTATTGCAGTAAACATCCTATATTTAAAATATGGAAAGAATAATTTTTTATGCATAAACTTATGCATTACCTTTGATTCATTAACGAAATTTAATGCTAAAATTTCCATTTTGTTTTTTTTACTTTTAGCACTGAATATCCACTTTAAAATATAAAAAAAGTATAAAAATTCATATCTAGGGCAAGTGTTTAATGAAAAAAAAACTTGAGATGTTAAAAATTACCTAACAATAAAAATTGCAAAAAGGAGGGCAAAAAAAAAACAACAACAATGTATGCTACTTACAGGATCTATTGAAGAGTAAGCACAACTCGAAACGGGGTCCGTCATCCCGGCACCTCCCTCCCCGCACCCTCCACCTGATGTAATACCGCGACTGGAATAAAGAAACCTGTCTTCACCGGTCCAATGAGTGCCGCCTCCTTCTTTCTTTATGGATATATGCTACTTATGCTTACATGTTTATATCTGAAATCAGATCTAAAACTATCATCCCTCCCTTAAAAACATGAGTGTTAGGCTAGATACATTTTAATACATTTTTGCTGTGGTTTTTTGTCATCTTTTTTCTTTGCAGATTTACAGCTTTTTTTTGTCCTCTGAAAAAAAATTTGTGTTTTAAGACCCCCTTCACACCACGATTTTTTGGCTGTCAGACTTTGTCCGGTGCCTTGCAGGAGGCACTGGACACAGCCTGACAGCTCCAGACAAATAGAACTGGAGGGTTAATATGCCCTCCGGTCCTATTTGGAGCTGGATGCTGCAGAGCGCAGCTGAGGTAGCTGTCCCCTGCTGAAATGGTGCTGAACCACTTCACAGTGGATACCTCCCCGGATACTCCTGGATCCTCTCGGATCTGGGCAATCTGGCACCATAGACTCCCATGTTAGGGAGCGTCGGATTGCCCTGGATGCGGGAGGATCCTATTTGAGCTGATTTTTCGCCCCGGACACAAAAATGCTGCAAGCAGCTTTCCTGTGTCTGCGAGTAAAATCCGAATACACCCGGATTCTCCCGGACAGATGGAAACCAGATGGCAGATAGCTGCCATCCGGCTCCATCCAGCCCCATTGGAATACTATGGGGCCAAAACTGGATCCAGGACTGTCCGGTTCACAAATCCCCGTGTTTGTGTGTGTTTCCTTCAGTTTCCTCCCACATTGTAAAGACATACTGATAGGATGTTTAGATTGCGAGCCTCAATGGGGACAGCATTACTGATGTATGTAAAGTGCTATGGAGTTAATAGTGCTATAGAAATTAATAGATATTATATTAAAATTATTATTATGAAAACTCACCGTCGACACATAGCCTTAGTCTCTTGAATACTAATAAAGAAGCAAAAAATCAAAAACTAGAAACTACTGTATTTTGACCTCCAGGCAATATGAGTGCAAAAAGAAAGCATTATTCCATCAGGTACAGGAAAGAAATCATGGAGGACTCTCAGGGGAAAATCTTGCTGCTTTCTACAAAAAGAAGATATTGGATATCCGAATAATTTAGTGGAATACCCTCAGTCAACAGGTTACAAGGGAAATGCTAATAAACACAAGTGTGGATCAGGTAAGCAACTCTTATTCACGGAGCTGGAATACATGATCTGTGAATGGTTTGCTGACAGGAGAGCAAAGGCTTTGGTTTGGTTTTGGTCATGACTACATTTTTATAAATGTTTTTTTATTCAAGGACAAATATAGATTCTTGTTCACAGAATAATGAGACATCTCTGAAAATAAATCCTAAGGCATCTATTGGACCCAAAATTCATATAAGACCCTGTGTTATTTTCAGGGAAACACAGTAGTATACAGTTTATGGTACAGATTACGAAGTACTGAATATATGTAGAAACAATTCTTCATCAGTCTGTTTCTAACAAAGTAATAAAAAGCAATCAATAAATATTTCCTTGTGTAGAAATGAATGAAACAGTTCTCCATTGTTCAATATCAATTGTTCCATTACAATTGTTGATCAACAACATTTTACTTACCAAGGAACAGAATTAAACCAAGATGTCTTCTATTAGACCAGCTACATTTACTGGCTAGGAACAGTTAAACTCATCAACTTATATTTTGAAATTACCCGTATATACTCGTGTGTAAGCCGAACCGTGTATAAGCCGACCCCCCCACTTTTGCCCCCAAAACCTGGGAAAACCTATTGACTTGTGTATAAGCCAAGGGTGGACCCCAGCACAGGTATACAGCCCCCAGCAGTGTGGTATACAGGCCCCCCCCCAGTGGTATACAGGCCTCCCCAGTGGTAGTATACAGCAGCCTCCCCAGTGGTAGTATACAGCAGCCTCGCCAGTGGTAGTATACAGCAGCCTCCCCAGTGGTATATACAGGCCCCAGCAGTATATACAGCTGCCCCAGTGGTATACAGCAGCCTCCCCAGTGGTATATACAGGCCCCAGCAGTATATACAGCATCCCCAGCAGTATTACAGCAGCCTCCCCAGTGGTATATACAGCAGCCTCCCCAGTGGTATATACAGGCCCCAGCAGTATATACAGCATCCCCAGCAGTATTACAGCAGCCTCCCCAGTGGTATATACAGGCCCCAGCAGTATATACAGCAGCCCCATTGGTATACAGCAGCCTCCCCAGTGGTATATACAGGCTCCAGCAGTATTACAGCAGCCTCCCCAGTGGTATATACTGGCCCCAGCAGTATATACAGCAGCCCCAGTGGTATACAGCAGCCTCCATAGTGGTATATACAGGCCCCAGCAGTATTACAGCAGCCTCCCCAGTGGTATATACAGGCCCCAGCAGTATATACAGCAGCCCCAGTGGTATACAGCAGCCTCCTCAGTGGTATATACAGGCCCCAGCAGTATTACAGCAGCCTCCCCAGTGGTATATATAGGCCCCATCAGTATATACAGCAGCCCCAGTGGTATACAGCAGCCTCCCCAGTGGTATATACAGGCACCAGCAGTATTACAGCAGCCTCCCCAGTGGTATATACAGGCCCCCGCAGTATATACAGCAGCCCCAGTGGTATACAGCAGCCTCCCCATTGGTATATACAGGCCCCAGCAGTATTACAGCAGCCTCCCCAGTGGTATATACAGGCCCCAGCAGTATTACAGCAGCCTCACCAGTGGTATATATAGGCCCCATCAGTATATACAGCAGCCCCAGTGGTATACAGCAGCCTCCCCAGTGGTATATACAGGCACCAGCAGTATTACAGCAGCCTCCCCAGTGGTATATACAGGCCCCCGCAGTATATACAGCAGCCCCAGTGGTATACAGCAGCCTCCCCAGTGGTATATACAGGCCCCAGCAGTATTACAGCAGCCTCCCCAGTGGTATATACAGGCCCCAGCAGTATATACAGCAGCCCCAGTGGTATACAGCAGCCTCCCCAGTGGTATATACAGGCCCAAGCAGTATTTCAGCAGCCTCCCCAGTGGTATATACAGGCCCCAGCAGTACATGCAGCAGCCCCAGTGGTATACAGCAGCCTCCCCAGTGGTATATACAGGCCCCAGCAGTATTACAGCAGTCTCCCCAGTGGTATATACAGGCCCAAGCAGTATATACAGCAGCCCCAGTGGTATACAGCAGCCTCCCCAGTGGTATATACAGGCCCTAGCAGTATATACAGCAGCCCCAGTGGTATACAGGCCCCAGTGGTATACAGGTCACAGTGGTATACAGGCCCCAGTGGTATACAGGCCCCAGCTGTATACAGGCCCCAGCGGTATACAGGCCTCAGTGGTATACAGGCCCCAGTGGTATACAGGCCCCAGCGGTATACAGGCCCCAGCGGTATACAGGCCCCAGCGGTATACAGGCCCCCTCTGCAGTGGTATACAGGCGCCCCCCCATCAATAGTATACAGGGCCCCTCCTTGCTGCCGCACACCTGTAAAATAATACATCATTATACTTATCCCTATCGCTGTCGCCGCTCTGACACCACGCTCCTCCGAATCTTCATGCTTCTTCCTGCTTGTGACTGGCGGGTGCAGGCAATGACGTCATTGCCTGTGCGCCAGAGGAGGAAGCATGAAGACCCGGAGGAGCGCAGTGTCAGTGCGGCGACAGCGACAGGGATAAGTATAATGATGTATTACTTTACATGTGTGCGGCAGCAAGGGGGGGCCCTGTATACCACTGATGAGGGGGGCGCCTGTATACTGATGGGGGGGCGGCCTATGACTCGTGTATAAGCTGAGGGGGGGGACTTTTCAGCACATTTTTTGTGCAGGGACATGTTTTGATAGCTCAGGAGGGGTTTTGAGGGTGTCTGCCAAACATATTTTTGACTCTCAAGATGTAATGCTTGTAAAACTTTACAGATTCTACTTATGAGTTTTGCTTGAAAGAACATCTTGAATATTTTTCCTGATAGACCTTATTTTAAATATCTTTTACTTTAGGCAAGACAATGGTGGAATACCAAGCTTTTATGCAGGCAATCATGTTTGAAGGTCTTGTCTCATCTTTCAGATCAATCAGGAGCTACAACTGCCTACTCTTATTCTAAAGCCTGCAACGTAAACAAAAGGCAAAACTGCATCTTTCAATTTAAAAATAGCAATTATTTCTTACCTTGATGGATTTTTTTCAGGAAGGCCCGTGTTATCTCTTTTATATTTTGGTGCAAGAATAAAGACAACAAAGTTAGCAAATTATATTTTTCGAAGATGGATTAGGCACTATAATGTTTCTCAGTGATATTTCTTTGAAGAGCATTTAGAGAGAGGTGGACACATCATTGGTGCAACCCTTGTGGCTGCAGAGTAACACCAGAGGTAAGGGGGTTAATTTCCACCCCCAAAGCAGATGGAATTGGGCATTAGGATGAACTATTGTACGCAAACTGCCCATCTACTGTTCTTGGACAGGGATTTTCTTCTGTCTGTCTCCACTCAAGCCTGCAGAGATGGAAATAGGAAGGATGTGAGGTTTTTTCACCATTTTGCTCAACATTTTTGCAAAATGTGAGACAAATTAAATCACTTTGAATAATTTATACATCACTATCAAATATTTCTATTATTCCTCTTAAGTTTAAATTTCAAATTGATTATTCTAACTTTTTATGTAGCGTAAGTGTAAGGCCCAGTTCACATCTAAGCCTGGGCTGCATTTGGATTACTATATGTTTTTACCGATAAAATCACATCCAAAAGCAACCAAAAAGACACCCATGGGGTGCAATGCAAAATGATTGTCATCTTGCAAAAATACAAAACTCATGCGTTTTTGCAACGCAGCTCTAAATGCAGCATGCAGCGTTTTGGGTTGCGTTTGCAAAAATGCATGCATTTTGCGTTTTTGCAAAATGACATGCATCTTGCATTGCACCCCATGGGTGGTTTTGGTTGCGTTTTTAGCTGTAAAAACGCATAGAAATGCAAACGCAGTCCAGCCAGAGATGTGAAATGGCCCTAAGGCGGCCGTCACACGGTGCAATATCTTGAACGATATCGTTTAAGCGATCTGCTTTTTGATCGCTTAAGCGATATCGTTTGTGCATCGCTACGTAAAATCGCTTGATCGTGACATCACAGATATGAGAGCCAGAGCTCATATCTAGCGATGAACGATTTAACAATCTGCTTCATCGTGGTGTGTGACACCACGATGAACGATCTCCCAGCAGCAGAGCCTATGCTGAGAGATGGTATCTATGGTAAACGTCGGGTTACTAAGCGCCGCGCGGCGCCTAGTAACCCGATGTGTACCATAGTTACCAGCGATCTCGCTGGCCCACATCGCTAGTGAGTCTGTCTGTGTGACAGCTCACCAGCGATGTGAACGATATTGTTAGCGATCGCGCATGCACGTGATCGCTTACAATATCGTTCAAGATATTGCAGCGTGTGACGGCCGCCTAAGAGATCTCTATACATGGAGTGCATGGTTTTCATTGTTTCATCACACAACTAGTCCCTCTTGCTATTTCTCAACAGATTAAAAGCAAAAGAAAAGAATACTAACTTTAATTGTGCACTAGCGATTCAGCGATATTATTTTTATGGTTTACACAATAAACCTGAAAGGACCTGAGTGACAATATTAGTCATTAGACATGAAAAATGGGCTGAAGTATAAAATGCCAGAAACCAATCCAAAGGAAAATAATCTTAACTTTCAGATGAGTTTGATCTTTTGTACATTTTGTCAGTCTTTCATTTCAGATGAGTCAGCTTTAATACTGACCAGAAACTTAGATGTAATTCTATTCCCTTAAGTAGCTTTAGTATTCTGCATCTAGCTGGACAGTTACTTCAAGACTGGAAGAGAAGAAAGACGAAGCACAAGGGAGATAGGCTTTGTTTAAAAACTTACAAAGCTTCCTTTTATAGACTGAGACATCAGGACACCAGGTCACAAGTTTGGCAGAAAATTACAAGGCATCAAAAGCATACATACAAGTGTGTACTAATTAACAAATTGAAAATTGCTATTTTTATATTAAGATTATAATCCACATAAATATATATATATATTTCAAAGATAACATATAAAATAATCATAATATACATTGACCTCTGCCTTGAAAGCTACATTTTGATAATTAAAACAAATAAAAATAATGTAACAAATCAAGAATGTAAAAATAAAAGATAAAAAAAATTATAGTAATTTCTTAAACGCAAATGTTTGATATATTCTTGTAAATGAAACCTTTAACAATATTGAGTATCCTGCTGTTAAAAGTAAAAGCAATTAGTGTGTTATGGTGAGACATTAAATATGAATAATGCTACTCATATTCAAGATATTGCAAAACTGTATGCATGAACTATGACAATTAATTCTTTTCATTACATTCTATTTGCTTTCAAAAACAATCCTTCAATACTTCTCCATTTACTTTACTGAATTAAGATATAGTCTATGTTCAAGAAAAACTACAATGAGAATCTTAGAGCAATACCTTCATAGATAGATCCACACGGTGGGCCATTTATATGGATGCACCTAAATAAAATAGGAATGGTTGGTGACATCAACTTCTTTTTTGTGGCACATTAGTATATGGGAGGGGAAAAACGTTTCCAGATGGAAGTGTCACATGACCCTCTTCACATTGAAGAAAATAAAGTTGGATCAAAAATGGCCGACTTCAAATGGTTGCCATGGTCATCACCCATCTGGAAAATTCTTCCCCCTCCCATATACTAATGTGCCACAAGCAGGAAGTTAATATCATCAACCACTCCCATTGTAGACTAGGGTCACACATGCATATTTCACTTGCTTTTTTTGAGACCTGCGTTGTTTAAAAACGCATGTAAAAACGCACCCATAGGCCCCCATGCAAAAAACGCATGCCCCAATAGAAAAAACGCATGCCTAGAGTGCCATGCGTTTTTGTGCTTAAGTGAGGAGCTGCCTTGAAAAACGCATGCAAAAACATATGGTACCATTTAGTGCCATATAAAAACGCATGAGTTTCCCATAGGGCCCCATGTTAAAAAAACGCCTGTGTTTTTAAAAACACACCAAATAATGCAGCTTGCAGTATATTTTGGTGCTGATTCAAAAACGCATGCAAAATGCAGGGTGTCATAAAACACCTTAAAAAACACATGCAGAAATGTAAAAAAGCATGGTTTTTTAGGCACCAAAAAAACGCATAGCATGTGTGACCCTAGCCTTAATTAGGTGCATCCATATAAATGGCCCATCCTGTAGATAGATAGATAGATAGATAGATAGATAGATAGATAGATAGATAGATAGATAGATAACTAGAAAAAAATCTCTGTGGCACTCAGTTACTACCAATGATGCACAAATGCTAATGAGCAGTATATATTTGAGGAAAAAATTAAAAACTTACGTTTTTTTCAAATAACTCAAAAATCTTTGTTTTTTATTATCTTGGGGTACTTAGTACAAACATTGGCCAATGTCCGTTTGCTCATCAGCCACGACAAGGCGACCCCAGGTCTGATGAGCCCTAACGCTGACATCCCTGCCCTCCTTGTCCTCCCTATCCCACTTCTAAGTGGGCGGACACCATCTCAACCTAAGACCACCTGGGGGCGATGAGGGTGCAAAGAATCTGACTCCATGACTGGCACCAGTTCACATTGTGTCTGTGAGTGCTGTGCAGTTTTTTCTGTTCTTTAGAGAGATAGATAGATAGATAGATAGATAGATAGATAGATAGATAGATAGATAGATAGATAGATAGATAGATAGATAGATAGAGTGAGTGTAGGCAACTTTGAAATTGTTCCTGGAAATTAATTATTTCTTCTAGAAAATTGTTGCAATTACATATTCTTTGTCCTACACATGTTTATTTATGTGTATTGGAGCAGCAAAAAGAACACTGAGAAAAGAATCACTACATGCCCAAAATGGGCCAGACAGGTTTTTCGACAACACTCCAAAACTGTGCATAAACAACTTTGTTTAATGCATATGATGCTCATTCAAATTCACCTGTGGCAAGTAACAAAAGTTGGGAAAATTTAATTTACACCTGAAACCAGATAAAAAGAGGAGACATCGACTACATTTTTAAATTGTGTGTCTATATGTGTACCATTAAGGAAAGAGAAAAGAAAGAAAGGAACTATCTGAGGATTTTAGAACCAAATTGTTGAAAAATATCAACAACCTCAAAGTCAGAAGTCCATATCCAGAGATCTTGATGTTCTTTTGTTCACAGTGCACAACATAACCAAGAAATTGACAACTCGTGATACTGTCTCTCCCTGGATGTGGATGGCCAAAATTGATGAAAGGTTGCAACACAAGATAGACTGAATGTTGGATAAGCAGCAATAATCAAGTTCCAAAGAAATTCAAGCTGTCCTGCCGGCTCAGTTGCATCAGTGTCAATGCAAACTATCCATGGACATTTGAATGAAATTAAACGCTACCATGTTTCCCCGAAAGTAAGACACTGTCTTATAGTTTTTTTTGGTCCAAAAAGACCACCATGTCTTACTTTCGGGGGGTGCCTTATATACCCTACATCCCACTGCAGCCTCCCATACACACACACACACACCACACACCCATACACACACACATACACACCACACACCCATACATACCCATACACACACATAACCATACACACACACACATACCCATACACACAAACCGTTTTTTACCGGTCTCCGGTGGCCCCCGGTCTCTGGTGTCTGCGCTCTCCCCACTGGCCTCCTCTCCGATGGTTCCCCACTGGCCTCCGCTCTCCGGTGGCCCCCTCCTCTCTCCGGAGGCCCCCTCCTCTCACCGGAGGCCCCCTCCTCTCTCCGGTGGCCCCCTCCTCTCTCCGGCGGCCCCCGCTCTCCTTATTCCCGTTGTAGCTGCCGAACTCCGCCCAGGTCAGGAGCCCTGCGCCAATTACAGCGCAGGAACCGTGAGCCAATTACAGCCCAGGAACCACTAGCTCCCAGAAATGTATGGAAACAAAGCGCTGGAGAGAACTGAAAAGGGCAGCAATTAGTCCAGATCTAAATCCCATTGAACAGCTATGGAGAGATCTTAAAATTGCTGTTTGAAGAAGGTACTTTCAAATATGAGACCTGAAGCAGTTCGCAAAAGGCGAGAAGTCCAAAATTCCAGGTGACAGATGTAAGAAGCTTGTTGATGGTTATAGGAAACAATTAATTGTGGGGTTTTATTCCAAATGGTGTGCTACCAAATATTAAGTAACAAATATTTACACTACGCATTACAGGGATGAACTGCCACCTTCCTCTGGTGCTGTACATATGATAGAGGGATCATTCTATTTATAGCGTGAATGCAATGTTCAAGTATTCTACAACTAAATAATTAATAATTGTGGAAAATAATTTAAAATACAATAATGGTCAAAGAAATAAAAGAAAGATACTAATAAATATAATGCAGAAGTGACTAACATTGTAATATTAAGATTATATTAAAAACATATGTATATATATATATTTATATATATATTGTAGGGATCGGTCTCTATAGCAGCAGCAAGTAAGGCAGTGACACTCAGGCTCAGTCCAAAAACAAGTGTGTTTTATTTCACACAATGGCAAAACAAACAAAAAAAAACAGTCCTTACATCAGGATAATAGCGTCGGCCCTAAACCTGCTCCTCCTGGAGCTCGCCTAGGGGTCCTTCCCCACCTTGGGGTCCGGTACACACTCCCTGTGTGCTCACAGGCTCCTTTTCCACCGACTGAACTCCTCTCTAGTCTGATCTCATCTCACAACACCTTGACAGCCGTCTCTTCCGGCCTAACCTTTCTCACCTGTCTTTCCCTCCCAGCTACTTCAAAAGCCTGGGGCGGGAGATGAGGAATGGAGGCCCGCCCAAAAACCTTCCCCCATTCCTCATAGATGAGGTCCCATAACAGGATTTACCAACAGCCACCGTTCTCAGTAACGGTGGCCATACCTACCTCACCTATGCTCATGTAAGCATCTCCCGTCCCATACATGCAGTAGCTCACCATCCTTGGGGAAACATAGCGTCCCTCTACCACCATTCCCCTTGCTACCTCACAATATATATAAACCTAAAATATTATAGGTTATGTATATTTATGCATATTTATATATGTTTTCAATATACCCTCAATATTCCTATACCATTCCTTTTTTATTTCTTTGATCAATGTTGTATTTTAATTATTTTCCATAAGTGTTAAATATTTAAATTGTTAAATACTTGATTATTGTGTCCAACCTAGAAATAAAATGATCCCTGTATCATATGTACAGCACCTGAGGAAGGGGGTGGTTTGTCCATGTAATAAGTAGTGTGTATTAATAAATAGTTTTTATTTTAATTTTTATTCTGTATTTGTGCTTAGGCCGCCTTCACACTGCAGTTTTTCACTGATCAGGTTCGATCAGGTTTGTGTGTCAAAACCAGGAGAGGAACCAGGAGAGGAACTTGCAGAGAAAAACTATAATTGAAAGATTGACAGCAGTTCTGAGTTTTGGAGACACTCCTGGTTTTGATACAGAAACCTGATCGAACCTGATCAGGGAAAAACCGTGGTGTGAAGGGGGCCTTAGCAGTGCCCCAGTACATCTTTTTTGCCTTTTAATCCTGTTAGTTTTCTCCCTTTTTGGAGTTAGTGGTGGGTGCAGCAGCTATTACTATCTTCTGAGATCTAATTCCTGGTGGTTGCCTCCCATTCACCAGACCAGCAGATTAAGTCAAAGTCTCCTCACCCAATATTCACATATTGGATTAACTCTTGCAAGACAGGAGTCCTGATCACATTGCTCTTACAATCAGTGGTGAAGGAGATGTGGAGTTATTTCGGATGTGTATGTAGTCGAGTTCAGAGGCCTCTTTTAGAAGAGGGGGTACTGTCACACGCTTAGTTTGCGCTGATATCGCTGGATGATGCTGTATGTGTTGTTTTCCTTTAAGGGCTGCATGAGGGATTGGTGTAAAGGTCCTGACTCCTGTGTTGTGCTCCAGAGCTGCATTCACTATTATGTTTAGCTGCTGGTTGAGTGGTTGAAGTGTGACTCACCTGGACTCCCCTCCCCCTGGCTTAAAATAGCTTTCCCTCTCCTCTGTCAGACGCCATTTACAGAGTTAGTTGACTTTTGGTCATTGAGCTGAGAAGAAGTCTTGCTGCTGTGCTGAAGCCTCTCCTGGAGTTATATTGCCGTGGGAGAAGCTATGATCCCTGACCCATGGGCGGAGGTAGGGGCCCTCAGCCTAGGGCTAATCAGGAGTTTAGGGTACAGGGTGACGGCTTGGACCTCCTCACCATCAGAGGTACCTTTGAGATCAGGGAAAGCCACGAACCTCAGCATCAGGGTCAGACTAGGCTCTCCTGACCCCCTTTGTCCCTCACACCATCAAGTTACCTGATTCTCTCACCTCCCAAGTGTGACATTATAAACGGCCCACTACTGTTTTTTTTTCTCTGAGCCAATATGTCTCAGACATCCTCTGCAGATGCCTTCTCACAGCTTATGCAAACCATCTCAGCTGAGGTCACTGGTCTGCGGACGCAGGTGGTGGAGCAGCTGCAGCAGGTTGTGGGGTATCTGGCATCAGCTCTCGCCCAGGCCATACCAGAACCCAAAATATCCCTTCCAGATAGGTTTTCTGGGGGAAGAGATAAATTCTTGGTGTTCAAAGAGGCCTGTAAATTTTATTTCAGGCTTCGGCCCCATTCATCTGGGAGCAAGGAACAGCGGGTGGGGACTATAATCTCCCTTCTTAAGGGAGATCCCCAGACCTGGGCTTTCTCTCTCCCAACCGGTCACCATCGATGCGGTCGGTGGACGGGTTTTTTGCTGGTCTGGCTCAGCTGTGTGGTCAACCAGATAGTGTGACTCTTGCTGAGTCAAATCTCCGTAAATTCAAGCAGGGGTCACGAGCATTGGAGGAGTACTGCTCAGAGTTTTGGAGATGGACGACTGACACCCAGTGGAATGACCCAGCCCTCAGGAGTCAGTTCTGCTTGGGTTTGGCAGCCAAACTGCAAGACATCCTGGTTCAGTACACCACTCCTGAGTCACTGGAGGCTGAGATGTCCCTAGCCATCAGGGTAGACAGACGTCTGAGGGAGAGACCGGGCCCAACTTTGTCCCCTGTGGCTATTCCTGTTGAAGAGGCTCCACGCGATGAACCTATGCAGTTGGGGGCAGTAGGCCCTTGTGTTAAACCCCCTGTAGTTACAAGTCATCAAGTAGGCGGAGCTTATTTTTATTGTGGACAAGCTGATCATTTTATCAAAGTTTTTCCACATTGCTCCGGGACAAATACGTAGTCTAAGATGCAGCCTCCCTCGGGTCGTTTGGAAGGAGACGACCAGATGGTTTATATCTCTTTTTTTCCGAAGTCTCCGTTCACACTGTCTGCCAAGGTGCTGGTAGATGGAAAAAGGAGACTATACCGATACTAGTTGATAGCGGCGAGGAAGACGTTCTTATCAATTCCCATGGCTTCATCTGTAGCGCCTTAGCGAGACCCATTCCTGTCTCTGCCATTGACTCAGTTCCACTCAGCCAGAAGGTGATATCCCAAGTGGTACATAATGTGAACCAGAGCATAGGAACTCATCACCAGGAGTTCCTCTCTTGTTACATTTTGGAGAATTTGCCAACCCCCATTGTCTTGGGTCTCCCTTGCCTGAGAAAACACGGATTGGCAGGCCCGGGAGGTGGTTCGCTGGGGTACTGCCTGTGAGGGTTCTTCCCGGGGTACTTCTATCTCCACCGTGCTGGTGATGGCTACGCCACCTTCTTCACTCCTGGAGGTTAGGAGTTTGCCTGGGGGTGGCGGTGGAGTGCCCCCTACGCTCCCGACTCCTGGTGCCTCTGGGCATCGTCCTCTGAAGAGGGGCAGGAGGAGGGTGGTTGCTTCTACTGTGCATCCCAAGGGAGGGAGTCCTGTGGTGCAGAGAGACTCACCTGGTACCTGCCTACCTGAGACTGTACACTCTGTCTGTGCCCGTATGTGCAGAAATAAACGTACAGCTCCAGACCTGGGTGTGAATGAGTATGTGTGGGTGTTGTCCAGGCATGTCAGGTGGAGGTGTGCTACTGGGGCTCCGAGTTACGGGATTGTAGGAACTTTTGAATATCGGCCATTTGCAATCCTGTGCTGCACCAACTTGACCTTCCTCCAGGTTTGGCCACCCGTAATGTCTTTCATATCTCGTCACTCAGGGGATGTGGACTGATTTCGGATGTGTCAGTAGTCGAGTCCAGAGGCTTCTCTTATAAGAGGGGGTACTGTCACACGCTTAGTTTGCGCTGACATCGCTGGATGATGCTGTATGTGTTGTTTTCCTTTAGAGGGCTGCATGAGGGATAGGTGTGAAGGTTCAGACTCCTGTGTTGGACTCCAGAGCTGCATTCTCTATTATGTTCAGCTGCTGGTTGAGTGGTTGAAGTGTGACTCACATGGGATCCCTCCCCCTGGCTTTAATTAAGTAATTAGTTGGCTCTTGGTCATTGAGCTGAGAAGAAGTCTTGCTGATGTTCTGAAGCCTCTCCTGGAGTTATATTGCCATGGAAGAGGCTGTGATCCCTGACCCATGGTGGAGGTAGGGGCCCTCAGCCTAGGGCTAATCAGGAGTTAAGGGTACAGGGTGGTGGCTCGGTACTCCTCACCATCAGAGGTACCTCTGAGATCAGGGAAAGCCAGGGATCCCAGCATCAAGGTCAGATTAGGCTCTCCTGGCCCACTTTGCCCATCACACCATCAAGTTACCTGTTTCCCTCACCTCCCAAGCGTGACAATCTCATCCTTGTACCTAATGGCAGTTAGGGTACCTCTATCTAGCACATGGAGGGCCGTGCGACATGCCAAATTAATGCCTATTTTGACATATGTCCATGTGACTGCTGTGTTATTTATAAATGCTAACAACAGAAGATTAGGCAAGATTGTTTACATGGGATGAGCAAACTGGACTTAAAAGTTCAGTGTTCATACCGAACCCAAAGTTTACAAAAATTAGCAATGTTCAGGTTTGAAATTAGAGTGTGTTATGTGCGGAAAAAACTGAGTGAACATCGCTGTGCTCGAGTACACTCAGTGCTCGTCCCAATGCAAGCTGCTTGTAGTGTTTAAATAGCTTGCACTGGGGGTAAAATCAGTGTTATCAGATATAGTGTGTATCAAAAAAATAAAATTAAAAAACCTTGCCATCTCTCCCCAGGAAGTGCTTATTTATGGCTGACTGTATGTTTTGAGAGAGCCAAACTGCCAAATCAGTGACTTTCAATGAGAATCGGGTCGAGTTTGGGTCCAAAACAGAACTTTAAAAAACATTCTGCTGAACCCCAAGAAACTGAACTTTTATGAGTCCACTCATCTCTACTATTTACCTAGTAATCATGATCAGAAAATAGAAGAGAAAAACGTCTACAATGAGAAAACAAACTGATTAGGAAAAAGGGATATTAAACATTTTCAACCCTTATTACGAAAAATAATGTGGGTAATACTTATACTTTAAAATCTTATATATAATGCAAGTTTGTTTAAAATACAGTGCACTTTTTGTGGAGCTGAGAAAATGCAAAAATGTTGAATGTAAAAAATATATTGTAAATAAAAATGTGTGTTATTGAGGTCTAATCTTACTTTGACTATATTTGGGCCTGCGTGAATTGGCACAAGCTAAGGCAAGATCACTTTTGATAATGTGTTATAAACCATCATGCATTGTCTCTAACAAGCAGGCTTGAATTGATTTGATTCTGAGAATGCCATTTACTTGTAGAACATCTGACAACATCAGTTACTATAGTTTGATCCTATATTTTCCAATTTAATATGTTTTACTCCAAATTAAATTTTGTACATTTATATACCGTACATTGTAGATTTGAGCAAAAATATTTGCAGTACTTTAGCCACATGGGTAGTCAATAACTGTCGGTCCCAGGAACTATGAACCTCCTCCTACCTGCCTACATCCCAGGCACTTTTCTAATTAGTAGTCCATGAAGTTTTCTTTGCAAAGCAGGTATATATTACTGTTAAGCAAAAAGATTTGCCTTGTGAAAGAGGTCCTCTGTTCTAAGTTCTTGTAAGCTACAAAACTGTATCTGGGATTTTCTTTGATTATTTTGAGAATTTACTTGATTGAGCAGGAGCAATATACTACACTATATACTATAGCAGGGTGACATGGAAAGTGTGAGATTTGCTATATTTTCTTAAAATCATCCCTACCTCAACAATAAAATAAGATTTATAGGGAAGTTTATAATATGCAAATGATGAAAAAAGAATACAGAATTATTAAAAATCTCCCCTTATTCAGTATCGATTATAAACGCCATGAACAGAAAATACACACAGCTATAGGCCTTTACCATGTTATCAATTAGGATATTAATGATTGTCTAAAGAAAGGCCGTGTGATTAATGCAAAGCAGTCTGTGGAGCGCTCAGGAAAGGCAGGAATTATAGATAAAACTTAGCTTTTTATTATTCTCCTTCACAGCCACAACGCATTTCAACTGACACAGCAGTCTTCCTCAGGTGGAATGAAGGAGGACTTCAAAGTTAAAACTTTTATAAGTAAAAAACAACCCTCATTGGTTAACAACCCCCTTTATGTCAACCAATCCTCAAATCCCCTGGTTAACCCTATAAATACTACAACCATAGGTAGATCATATTACATCTTCCCATTAATAAAGAGAGGGGGTAGCATTTTTTTGAAGGTTCATTGATGATCTATTCATCCTTTGGAGGGGGTCAGTGGAGGAGGCAGAAGCCTTTGTCAATGGTCTTAATCTGAATGATTGGGGATTGACCTTCACAGTTACCATCTCCCCTACCTCAGTCCAATTTCTGGACCTGTGGGTGCGACTTGACCACCTGGGGATGGTGTCCACTGCGACTCATTTCAAACCAGTGGACGTCAACAGCTACGTAAGGTTTGACAGTGGGCACCTCCCCGGGTGTATCAGGAACGTGTCCTCTGGCCAGTATTGGAGGGTCCGTAAGAATTGTACTTTTGATCCAGACTTTCAAAGTGAATCCAAAATCCTCAGAAAGCGGTTCATTGAGAAGGGTTATCCCAATAACATCCTCAAGGATGCCTATAAAAAGACATGCAATCTCAGTCAGGACACATGTCTGGACAAGATGGAGACGGGGAAAAATACATGGGAATCTGGAATGGAGCTAAATAAGTGGAGTCTAGTGACCACTTTTTTGCTGTTCCAAATCCATTGTGCAAAAAATGCTGGAGAAACACTGGTTCATCTTGAAAGGAGACCCCCGTTTGAATTCAGTGATCCCCGACAGACCTAAAATTATTTATAGAAAGAACAGGAGCATAAAGAATCTCGTTGCGCCCAGTAATATAATGCGGAAACATGAAGAGAGAGGAACAGAAAGTCCCTAAAAAGCGATACAACCTCAATTAAACGTATTTCAATATTAACAAATTTATTTAATGAAAAAGACCACACTAAAGTGAACACAAGATAAAAACATTTAAAAAAGCTGAATGCAGCTTATTACAGTACATATGAAATTGGTGTTTCATAAGCAACTACAACACCCTTAGCGAAAACTGGTTACAGTACCATACACTTCAATGAAGATTGTACATAGTTTCTATCTATGGAGTACATAACAGATTCATATACATAGATAAATCACAAATTTTTGTGACCATAAAGTATATATTGCAGACAACGGCTCCCATAAATGTACATTTTTAGGAAGCACTCCCTCATATATATATATATCTACACAAGATTTTATCCAAATACTTCACTACATAGTATATGCAGTCAATTGCACTTGATAACAATGATCATGCCCAGCACTACAATATAAAGCCCTTTAGTATATCACATATATAAACAAACAAATACATGGAAGAGGGAGAAGCTGCCAGGCGCAGGCAGCGATACGCGTGGGGAGCGCCATCCCTCACACCCTTACACTATCTGGAACTGGCAAACTGGTTACATGACTTTGTAACCCCCTCCTCTCCCTCTTCCATGTATTTGTTTATATTGGTCTTATAGGACCTCTCTCTATACATCACTTTTGTAAGGGTCAAATTGCTGGTCCTACTAAGCACCAATAGCCCTTGATACTATGCTGTCAATTTTATGTGATATACTAAAGGGCTTTATATTGTAGTGCTGGGCATGATCATTGTTATCAAGTGCAATTGACTGCATATACTATGTAGTGAAGTATTTGGATAAAATCTTGTGTAGATATATATATATGAGGGAGTGCTTCCTAAAAATGTACATTTATGGGAGCCGTTGTCTGCAATATATACTTTATGGTCACAAAAATTTGTGATTTATCTATGTATATGAATCTGTTATGTACTCCATAGATAGATACTATGTACAATCTTCATTGAAGTGTATGGTACTGTAACCAGTTTTCGCTAAGGGTTTTGTAGTTGCTTATGAAACACCAATTTCATATGTACTGTAATAAGCTGCATTCAGCTTTTTTAAATGTTTTTATCTTGTGTTCACTTTAGTGTGGTCTTTTTCATTAAATAAATTTGTTAATATTGAAATACGTTTAATTGAGGTTGTATCGCTTTTTAGGGACTTTCTGTTCCTCTCTCTTCTTGACCCTTTATTGTCCAAGCGATCCCCAGCTCTTTACTTACATATATTGGTGGTGCCCTCCCTATTTACTTATAATGCGGAAACATAAAATAGTACAGGAGAGTTGCAACATTAATTGGGGTTGTTATGCCTGCAACACACCTAAGTGTTTATGTTGCAACGTGATCCAAAACCAAGCGAAGAATTTTCATTCAAGCACCACTAATGAAACCTTTCAGATCAGGCACAAGGTCACATGCCAATCCTCATACATAATATATCTAATTGAATGCTCTTGTGGGCTCCAATATGTGGGGAGGACGATTCAGACGGCACATGCGAGGCTGAATAATCATAGGCACAACATCCGGGGGGATACCAGTTGCACAGTGTATCTCGCCATTATGCTACTAATCATCAAAAGGATCCAGGAAGGATGATGTTCACCATCATAGATCAGATCAAAAAGGGTGTGGAAGATAGATTGAGTAACCTAATACGGAAAGAGAGTTATTGGATGTTCAGGTTGGGGACGCTATACCCTGAAGGAATCAACCTTACCATTGAGAAAGTTTCCAGATAGAATTCTTGAATGAAGTAGCCTTACAGTTCAGATATTGGTTTATTGTTTTTCTTTCCCTTCATATATTTTATATTGTATATTTTATGTTTATTGGTTTTTATCTGTTTTTTTACACATTTTATATATTTTTATATTTTGAAGACATAATGGATAGGAATGTTATGGGTAGTGTTGTGGGGAGGCTTATTTTATTAATGGGAAGATGTAATATGATCTACCTATGGTTGTAGTATTTATAGGGTTAACCAGGGGATTTGAGAATTGGTTGACATAAAGGGGGTTGTTAACCAATAAGGGTTGTTTTTTACTTATAAAAGTTTTAACTTTGAAGTCCTCCTTCATTCTACCTGAGGAAGACTGCTGTGTCAGTGGAAACGCGTTGTGGCTGTGAAGGAGAATAATAAAAAGCTAAGTTTTATCTATAATTCACCCTGCCTGCCTTTCCTGAGCACTCCACAGACTGCTTTGCATTAATCATATGTTCCAGTTTCTCCTCTGGAGGATCAGCAGCAGGAGCAGCTTGGAAGGCACATTAACAAAAGGACCTGTGTGGTGTGAGGTGAAGGCTTGGAGCTACAGGACCTTTCCTGTCTGAGTGGTCACGTGTTCAGAGCTGGGGCCAGAGGAAGCAGCTCACAGGCAGCAGTACACAAAGATTCCAGGGAGAGCGATCAAGCTCCACAATTCAAGTGATTTACCGGGGCTGTGCAGGGCAGTGCACAGCCTTCCATGGTGAGCAGCTTTTTTACTAGTTAGGGAAAGAAATAGTTTATACAGGTGCACCCATTGCGCATCCTTTTCTGTTTATTTACATATTGATACTACAGGCCGTGGTAAGTCACTTACACAACAGAGGAAGCTTACAGGTACAAACAAAATGCCTCTTAGCATAATTATGTTCAAAAAATTTGCCCAAGTGTATGTATGCTTGCTAATAGCGGTCATACTAAATATTGAATGAATCAAGAAATTTTGAAAAATTTGTTTATATATTATAAATATTTCCATTTCTTTAACACATCTATTGATCCTGTAATTTTCATAATTTTATGAATTTTCCTTTTTGATGTTACAACTTCAATACTGAGGAGTGTATCTCAATTAGAAGTGCTGAGTGAGGCATAAAGAATACAGGATATCTCTTAACAGCTAATTTCCTTTCTGGCCTGGATTTCTTTGTAGCTTTCAGTCAGGATAAGTGTTGAACTGATTAATTACTGGATTTAGAAAGAGTGAATTGTGTGCAATTTAGGTAGTGGGAGAAAAACTGAAGAGGAAGAAGTTGTTTTTAAAAGAGGCTCCTTCAGAGGAAAACTAGATCTAGTTGGAGATTTGATGGAAGGTAATACATCTCTCTTTTGTTTATTTCACTTGTATTATGTTGTGGACCACATATTTATTTTACATACTTATATAGTGCTGCTTTCATAGCTTAGGCTAGGGTCACATTAGTGTCGAGTGTTTGTTAGGACAGATCCGACATAGAGCAGCATTATCACAGAGTTACCATAGTGTAACACTGTGTTAAGGCTGCCATAAAGTAATATAGGTGACATGATCCGAAGCATATACAAACGCGGGCACAAATGCGGCGTTCAGCTGTCGGCTACAAAATAATGCGAGATTTCAAACACAGGCACTTGTGTGCCTACATTTGCATACGCTTTGGATCCCGTCATCCATATTACTTTATGGCAGTGTTAACACAGCATTACACTACAGTAACGCTGCGGTAATGCTGCTCTATGCCAGATCCATCCTAACAAACACCCGACACCAATGTGGCAAAAGCCTTACTCACTGTTGCCCACAGGTGCTCACAATATAATATATTGCTAACCACTTGTGATGTCTACTTGTATTGTCAAGAAAGCTTATGTATGTAATGGTGTTAGGAGAGATTTGTGTTCTGTGTCTGGCTTTGCATTTATTTTATACACCCTATTATAAAACAGGAGAAGGCTTGCCTAAAGGAAAGTTCTGTATGACTCTCTAACTGCATATCATCCCAATTTATTTCACAATTTCCTAACATTAGCATAGTCAGCACAAGAAAAACAAAGATACCAAGCTGAAAGACAGCAAAGATGACCTAATGAAGACCTCACCAGAGACTAGACCAGAAAAGACAACAAGTCCAAAGAGATGCTGGAAAATGGGACATGTAGATGTGGAAGCATATTTTCTGTATTTCTTTAACATATACTTATTTGTAGAGATGAGTGGACTAGGGATGGGCGAGTCTACTCGCTAGGACTCGGGACTCGGCGATTCTGAAGGTACTCGCAGGACTCGTTACTCGGCGAATCTCCCAGCTTGGACTCGCACAGTGACGAGTCCAATGGAATTCAATGGCAATAAGCTTGACTCTTCACAGATACCCGCTGTCAGCAGCGAGTCTGAGCGAGTCTACGATTCCGAGTCCTACGAGTCTACGATTCCGAGTCCTGTATACTGTATTCGGGAGTCGGACTCTCGAATACAGAATCTGTTATGTTCCGAGTCAGCACAGCGTGCGTGTTAGGTCAGAAAACTTGTGAAGATAGCCAATCATAGTCAGTAATGGCATAGCAAAGTTGGTTGTGTCAGGACTATGATTGGCTGCTGTCCATCGTGATGCCTATGTCATGTATGACAGGCAAGGCAGTATATAAGGCTTGTCCCCGCCATTTTGGCCACATTCCTGAGACGATCTGACCTAGTATAGGGAGAGAGAGATATATGCTGGAGCAGATCAGGGATTGTCAGTGTAGGGAAGATTCCTTATATTAACTCAAACAGCTCTTCTGAGAGCTAGGAGGAGGACAGAGTAGTGCTGTGTAGGCAGGCAGGCAGGCAGGGAGGGAAGGAAGGAGAAGCCTTACAGTGCACACAGGACGGACCTCATAGCTTAGCTTACTCACTCAGCTTTGCTAACAGCTGCAGTCAGAGGCTTAGCTGAGGTGCTGTTTCCTTTTTGTTTTTGCACCAGATCGATTTTTGTTCCTAATAACCCATAGAGCGTTATTTTTTCTGTGGCAGACCAGTGCGTTGCTGCTCTCCTACCTTTAAATAGCACGTACACCACCTTAGGGAGTGTAGTGTGCGGCTTCA
The DNA here is from genome assembly GCA_033576535.1 of Allobates femoralis. Classification (NCBI taxonomy): domain Eukaryota; kingdom Metazoa; phylum Chordata; class Amphibia; order Anura; family Aromobatidae; genus Allobates; species Allobates femoralis. The sequence continues at coordinate 156,334,067 of JARQOC010000002.1, read as the reverse complement.
CTGCCAAGTGTGAGCGCGCACACTTACCCCGCCAGCAAGTGACGCATACAGCAACACCAAACCACATCTCGGTGGCTGTGCGCACTTAAAACCAATTTTTTTAGGGAGTGTAGTGTGCGGCTTCACTGCCAAGTGTGAGCGCGCACACTTACCCCGCCAGCAAGTGACGCATACAGCAACACCAAACCAAATCTCGGTGGCTGTGCGCACTTAAAACCAATTTTTTTAGGGAGTGTAGTGTGCGGCTTCACTGCCAAGTGTGAGCGCGCCCACTTACCCCGCCAGCAAGTGACGCATACAGCAAACACCAAACCACATCTCGGTGGCTGTGCGCACTTAAAACCAATTTGGACTCGCACACTTTCAGAGACACATCAGCGAGTTGTAAATGTCATTATTCGCTATTACTCAGTTCCCTATTCATTAACATTGGACTCGCTGGACTCGCAACGAGTCCCGAGTCCTGCACTCGGACTCGTTGGGGTCTTGCGATTCCGAGTCTTTTAGGACTCGCCCATCTCTAGAGTGGACCTTCTCCGAACATTATCACCAATTTCAAATTCAGCCGGGCATGGCCAATTCGGCTTGGGGATTGGAAACCCAAAGACTTTCCCCAAAAGTCAGCGAACAAAGCTATGTTCAAAGAATAAGCTTGAAATTTAAATTGGCCCTAAAAATTTCCCTGTTTGCTCGCTGGAAGAATCGCTGGCTGGGGACAAAACCTAACCATATTAGGAGTGTCCAGCACTATCGGGTCTACCGTCTTGTGTCAAGGTGTAGAATTAATTGGAGTTTTAAGCTTTCCCGGAGTTTGCAGTCGTTTTTGACACCTGCTGGGTGTTAATTTTTGAAACAGTGCCAGATGTGGCGGCAGCTAGGAAGACAAAGATGCTCACCATGCCATCCATTTAAGAGAGCTTAATATTTTTTGGGGAGTTGTTTTTCTTTTTTTATTTTATTTTGCTTTTTATTATTCATTTTATTTGTATTTATTTTTTATTTGTTTGCTGAGCAAACTTTTATTATTGCAGAGGATCAGCAGCATGCAAAACCATCTGTTCTACACTTACATGTTAGCAATTCATATAAAAATAGAATATGGCCGTTAATGATAAGATAAGATGATAAGATGCGAACACCTTGACGCGGTTATCGGGTTCTTCACAGTGGCCAGTGCATATGCCAAGTTTCTCAATTTGCTTTATAATCTGAATCAGTTACTGCTACAGTATGTTCTTTGTAATATACACATTGTTTTAAATGTCCACATAGTCCTGCTATTTATTTGATAGCCATCATGCTTATTCACATTCATTCAGTGTTTAGTGTTGCAGCAGATTTCTTTCCTCAAGTTCAGGTAAAGTCCAGTCCCAAACCGGACTTTAAAAAAAGTCCAGCAGGATCCACCGAACATTGGTGTGTTCAGTGTTCACCTATCTCCAATAGGAATGTAGTAAAGTAGTTTCTTAAAGCAAGAATTAGCAATGTTAATATAAGCTAAGATGTTTAAAAGGACGTTCTGCCATGCTACTGACTGTAAGGCAAGTATTACTTAAGCAATGGGACTATCTAGGTTTTAGATAATAGCTTAAAGGAAAACTGTCAGGTCAAAAATCCATATGTAACTGTTATCATTTTCTAATTCATTGCTCTAAGCTTGCTCTATTTATGTATTTCTTTTAAATTTTCCTCCTATCTTCTGTAAACTTCAAATAAAGAGATTCATTCCATCTGTCAAGAACAGTGAATGATCCACTTAGTTCTCTGCTGTTCACTTCCCATAGGGTGAATATACATGTCACATATTCACATTATAGCATAGGGGGGCTGTATCCTCCTCTCTACTCTCTGTGTTTGCAGCATTACAAGACGTCAAATACAACACAGAATCTGTAACAGCACAGCAAGGATTCCTGCTTAATGAAACAAATGGAGTTTGGTTAAGGAAGATCTGTAATAGCTCCCTCCCTCCTCAACAGAACAGACCTCCTGAAAGTGAAACCTGACACTGCACTGTTAGCAAAGGGGGGAGGGAAGATGGAGGAAAGAGCTGCTGGAGAGGGAGTGCATAATTACATGACAGTTTATACAGCAGCCAGACTATTCTTGTTTGGTTATAATGAAGAGGACTAATACTGCGGAGTCTGACAATGCTGAAAACATGGAAACTTCAAACAGTACAATAATGATTATATATGTGTTTAAAAGGTCTGCCCAAACACTATTCAAGGGTACTATTTGTATCATAATGAAAAATGACCTGACAGGTTCCCTTTAAGTCACATTTTCCATTAAGCAATGGAAATAACTAGATTTTAGCTAATAGGGTAAGCGACTGTTTCCCTATAGAACATCGGATAGGGATCCACTAGTGACTAGTACAGACATGCAAGTCAGATAGATCATCAAGGCTGCATGTAATAGTTTACTCATAGTAATCAGAACATTGAGACTGGAGCGGGGTGCATGATCATTTGAAGCTTTGAATGAGTGGCCCTATGCTTGAAGGAGCCAGAGTATAGACAATGGCCAAGCCATTTAGCTGTCAAATAATGGTTTCATCACCAGTGGCGTGTGATGGAGTGCATCTTTCCTGAGCGGAACCCCTTCTGTTTACTGTGAGCTTAAGTCTCTTTGCTAGTACTATGTCAATCACTCTGTCCCCCTCTCCTACGGAGAGAACAGACCTTCATCTGGAAGTGTCTGGGAGCCTACTGCCTTATCCCTACTGTGGTGTTTAAACTCGCTGAAACCCATTCTATGTGAGGGATGGAAACATGGACATGCTGAGAGGGAAGGTGGCCTTCAGGGACTGTCCTGCTGTGTTGGGCTTGGTTTTGCTGGAGAATCCAAATTCAGAAAAATCATGAGCATTCAAGCTAGACCTAAAACTTTAACTGATGCAGCACTGTGAAGCCTAAAATATACTTAAGTTATGTGCCCATCATCTCATGTGTGCAATTGTCCTTGAAGAACTGAGGACACTGTTAAGTAATACTGTTGTTAAATAAGAACTGATGATATTCCTGTCAGTCGTCACTGCTGTCTGTTCCTGGCCTCCCAAAGGCAATGACAACATGCAGTATGCTCAATGGTACCGCATTCATCACACAGTCCCATGAAGTCAGCCAGTACCACTGTTTTCCTGTAGCATACAGTGGCACCTGGAGTCAAACACTCACCCGTGACTAATGCCCAGCACCATCTTACATAATGATAAGCCTCTCCAAACCATCTCTCACCCAATACAAGGACACACAGACAGGTGAGCATTTTTTTTTTTATTTTTAACCATTCCTTTTTTTACTTTCACTTTAGCAGTGTATGTTGATACACTGCTAAAGTAAAAGTAACAGTGCCGAGACTACTTGCCTGGCTCGGCTCCCCCCAGATCTTTCTGTGTCCGTTAAAATCCCAGATCCAGACACAAAAATGACATCCAGAGCTTGCAATCCAGTCCTGTCCGTTCCTGTCCGTGTGGTCCTACAAAAAACAGGATCCCACGGACAGAAACCAAACTGTAGTGTGAAGCTAACCTTAATGGTACCTTTACACGCGACAACATTTCTAGGGCGTCAACAGGTAACTTACTGGCTGCAGTGAAATCATGGAGACAAGGTTCTATCTTGTTGCTGTGTACAAATGGAATCATGTCTCCATGATTTCACTGCAGCCAGTAAGTTACCTGTTGACACCCTAGAAATGTTGCCGCGTGTAAAGGTACCATAAATCCGCATCCAGGGACTTTGGCTACAGTCCCATATCTACTTGTCAATAGACAACAGTTACTTTATATTCTGTGGAAAGTAAATGATTTCAGTTTAATGTTACATGTCTATTAGATTTTTTTAAATCCAGAAACAAATGTCAGGCAGAAGAACTGAGAAACATATATATTTAGCTTGGTTACAATTATTCCTACACTTATTTAATTATTTTTCCGGTTTTAAGGTTTTGTGAAATTTGTATTTAAAAAAAAAGTTAATGTCATAAAAATTTGATACATGATTATTTTTATTATAACAGTACATCATTGTTCTGAGCAGCAAGAAATGAACAGTTATAATTCTTTCTTAATAAATTGCTTTTGAAAGCGTGTAAAAGTCACTGTGACTTAAAAAGCAAATTGCATGGTTTCTGTAATTACAGCATGCTCATTTAGCCTTTGTGTCTTAAGCATAGTTCTCATTTTATGCTTTAAAATGGGGTTTTCATGCCATTAGCAGCATTTTATCTAGTATTTCAGGTCTCTTAAACTGTTAATTCCCTATGACCATCAGTTTTACATTTTTTGCATTCTACAAAGGGGAATGCAAAAATAACCGTGCTGCAAGTTTCAGAGCCTTTTTTGGATAGTTTTTGATGCTATTTGCCTGGTTTCATTTGTACCTTATTCTTTTAATTTGCTTGTTTTTTGAAGTGTATTTTATGTGTTTTTAGGTTATCAATGACAGATGGCTTTTAGGCTTTCAGTTCTTTTTTTTAAAACAATTGGGGAGATTTAAATGGTTATTATATTTGTGGAAAAATTGAACCTGAAAGGATTTTACTTACTGAATTTTTTTTTTCTAATATTAGTGGAACATACAAATTTTTGTCCTAAAAAGCAGCAAAACCCAGCAGCAATGGGCTTTAGAGAATCACAATCCTGCAGAACAGTAGCCAAAACCAGCCAAGAGGTGCTATTATACTTGACAAGTCCTTCCTAGACATTTGCCTACCCTTGCAAATCTGTGCAAGGTTATTAATACAACTTCTCCTACCATATCACACAAGCCAGGAACCCCCTCTCCTTTGGTATACTTTTTAAAAAAGTAAATTGTCACTTCAGTGACTAAGTAGATGAACTCTAGTGCCATCCTTTGAAGCTAGCAATACCAAAAGTCATAATTGACTCTTTAACATGCCTTTTAATATGACTGAGAATTTGTGCTCCAGTCTTCAAATGCTGCATTTCGGGGTGATTGCCCCTCATCAGTGCAATGTATGGGATTCTGATCTTGCAGTATGAGAGGCTAAAACAAAGCCTGGGGGAACAGCTATTCTCCTTATGGAGATCAATCTGCCTATCAGCAGTGAGGAGTATTTTAGCCGCAATGCTCTTCTGGGAGTATTTGTCACTAATCAGTCAGGAATTTGCAGCTCTCTGGCACTCCCTTATCCTGCTGACCAATCAGGGTATTGACAGAGGATAAGAAAATGAGTGCAGCTGCTCTGACTTATGCCAAATATTCAGGCACTTGATGTGAAGGAATGTATATATACCACTGGTATATATCAAGCTAGGAATTTTTAGATGCCTTTTTCCGGTCTCCCCCTAGCTCACAATATCACATAAATACAAAAATTATGCTGCTACCACCAATCACTTAATAGGTGGAGTGGACACCCATTTGGTAATGTAAAACTGTGCACAAGATTCGTGAGTTTTCGTTAATAGAGCAAGTAGATCAACACTATTAAATTTTATAGATTTAATCCAAAAAATTTGGCAGTGTTTACAAAAAGATATAAAATATTACAAAAGGCTAAAAGACTCCTCACTGCTATCAGGCAGATTGATCTCCGTAAGGAGAATAGCTATTCCTCAACACCTCCTTTTAAAAATAGTAGCACACTTTAAAGGGAACTTGTCAGGTGGTTTTTGTCCCCCCCAGCTATCACTATCTGCACCTGTAGCTTTAGAAAGCTATTTTAACCATCCCTGTCTGAGCTAATAGTGTAATATGAAAGATCACAAAAAAGCATTTATACACTTACATTTCCTTATGTGAATGAGGCACTCAGTCTACAACTTGGAATAGGTAGATTGTTTGGCAGGTTAATTGTTAACTTACCATTAACTTGCATGTCTAAAGGACCTGTGTGATGTCCCGATCATGTGACAATGGTGGGCGAAGCTAAACAAGCAAACTCACAGTTTGCTATGGGGACTTAGCTCCTCCTATTGTAATCACATGATTGTGACATCACATCAGGTCCCCCAGCATGTTCTAACATTCGGCTGAAATATTAACTATTAACCTGCCAGATAGACTACAATTTCCAAGATATAGACTGTGCCTCATTTAAATGAGCAAATGTAAGTGTGTAAATGCTTTTTTTTCACCTTCAACATTGAGCTCAGACAGGGATGATTAGAATAGTACTATGAAGCTGCAGGTGCAGACAGTGATATCGGGAGGGACATACACCACCTGACAGGTTCCCTTTAAGATTTTGGTGTCAACAATTCTGAACTATTTCTGCACCTCATAGCATGAAAAAAAATGCATTTTTAAAATGTGATTTTTAAATGGCTTTTTGCATTTTTTTTTACATGATTTTGGTGTACATTTTTCCAATCCAATAGTATGGGTTGTAATCTGCAGCAAAAATGTTGAAAGAATTCAGAAGATTCAAATATCCACCAAATATGCAAGTCAAAAATACTCAACATTTGCATGAAACTTCTGGATTCTCATTTAATTTGAAGGAATCAGTAAACCCATCAAGTTTTCTGTAAAGAGGAAACGTGTCAAAAACAAGAAACAAATTCAATATAGGCACACAGTCAAGGAGGTTAAAGATACAACTAATGACTATTTCTGCTTATGCACAAATTAATTTCACACTTGTGCCATTTTGAAGAGTGTAAGGAACAAACCCTCAATGAATATGACAAGACAAAAATAAAAAAGAAAAAAAATGCAAACCTTGAATTTGGTTCATTACTTTTCATAACATTGAAAATGCCAAGCAACAGCAATTTTTATATTGTTTTATTTTCATGTTGACAAGATTGAGTTGAAAATGGAAACTACATTTTTAAATTCCATTAGTACTTCATTTTGATGTTAATAAAAATGGTTTATCAGAATTTATGCAAGTATATGTATATATTTCCATCTTGACAAGCCCTTCTTTCTATTTCCCCTTCAAAGAATAACAATATTTTGCTTACATCGTTCCTAAAACATGGTCTGCTTTTTTTTTAGTATTGTGTGGTGCCCCTGTGGTCAGGCTGCTACCAATGGTATTGCATGCATTTTACATGTATGGTACCTGTGACGACATGGACTCTTTCAATATAAAGCAAGGGTTAAATTTCTTAATATTAGCCAGACATTATGGTACTTTGTTTGTTAAATTGTGGTAACCCAGTCATTAAGTATGTGAGCCTTCAATTGTATTACTATGTGGATTGCTAGATTCTATGTAAATTATCTGTCTCTTCCTCTCCTCTACCAGAATTGCAACACTACTAGAGGTATTATGTATGTGGCTTGAAATCTAGCCAATGAGAGGACAGTCTTAGTAAACCAATCGTGAAGTTCAAAATGTTCTGATTTGAGAGTTCAAGGGTATATAAGAAGGACTGTTCATTGACCAGGGGAACTCATGCTACATGGTACCAATCTAGGAACTGCGGATCCGATTGGCAGGCCATAACCCGAGGCCTAGGCACTTTGGTGCCAACCAAGGGGATCAGAACCTGGATTATAATACTACATGGACTTCAGCATCAAATGGTAGGATTCGGCTGATATATCAAAGACTACATAAGAAAGAAACCCAGGTTGGGACAATCCAATCACCTGGCTACAGACTTTGCTGTGCTCGGTCAGCTTTCTAAATCTGGCATTATTCCTTTCTCGGTGGGTGCCCGCCGAAGCAGTGTGCTGCTGGTTTGGAGTATGTAGTCCTGGAAGCTCTGAGGCACGAATATTCTAATCCCTGGCAAACCAGCAGAAGGGTGAGACTTTGTTGCCTGTTATATTTTATGTTTTGTTTGGTCTTAATATTGTGATTCCCTCACCCTATGTTGTCTAAGTAGTGTTCCGTCCACGGTTAAGGAGCTCGGGAATTCAGCTGGGATGATTCCTGGTCCATGCTGTCTTTCTAAAGGTGGCCAGGCCAGCGGATGAGAGCACCCACTGACCCCTGTGTCTCCACAATTGGTGGCAGCAGTGGGATACTACTCAGCCTCATTTATCCAGGAGAGCTGCAGGTGACCGGTGTTTGAGGACACCATCCATGGGCTCAACAACCAGGGAGGCATATAAGCATACCCAGCAGCCCATAGGTTGGGCATACAGGTTACGGACGCTGCCCTGTCCAACCCCACCAGCTCAGCCATAGGACAAGGACCGGAGTGGAAGTGCAGCTGCTATAAGAAACTGCAACTACAGGTGGCATGTCAGTTTCGACAAATCAAATTCAGGGACACTGACACCCGGTCGGATTTGATCCAGAAATTGGTCCATTGGGCATGCCCAGAAGGACGCAGATAATATTGAAGACCCCGCCGAGATTGATCAAGGATCAATTGAGAGAGTGGAATCAACCTGGTCCCAAGCAGTCCGAGTCAAGGAGTTGTTGGCTGCATTGGGACCCTAAGCCTCAAGAGAAAAGAGGGCTTGGGTTCTGTAATATGTTTTGGGAATTCCATCTGACCAACTGCTAGCACCAGCTGCTTGAGTAGGATTAATCTGCTACTCAGCAGATGCCCCACCAGGACAATGGTATACAAACAGGGCCTGTGACTTGCCCAATCCATGGCACTGTTATACGTGTGGATGCCTTGGACATAGGGATAAAGATTGTCTCCAAAGCCGGGACCCAATGCCTGCAGACCATTTGCCAGCACAGCCAGCCCAGGTTAGTGACGTACAAGCCCCGGGACTATAAGAAACTGATGCTGTTAACACGCTAGTAAGCCCAGCTATTGTTTCCCAAGACCATTCCCATGTTCCTAATTATCCATTCTCCTGCCTGAGGGTCAGTGCTCGGACATCCCTCTAGCATGTGTGTAGCTGGACAAGGTGGCCACCAGGGAGAGGGCAAGGTGGAACTTGAGGACAGCGTTCCCACACCTGTTATTGTGAAGACTGAGCAGGGAGAGCGAGAGTTGGGGTTTATGAATAGCGTCCCTATCCCTCTTGCTTTGGGAACTAACCAGGAAGAGGTTGATGTGGAACTTATAGACAGCGTCCCCATGCCTTCTATTGTGAAGACTGACCAGGAAGAGGTTGATGTGGGATTTGTGGACAGCCTTCCCACACTTGTTGCTTCAGGGGCTAATCTTGAAGAGGTTGAAGTGGGGCTCATAGATGACCCCCCCCCATCTACAGGCACGAATATTCTAATCCCTGGTGAGCCAGTGGAAGGGTGAGACTCTGTTGCCTGTTATATTTTATGTTTTTGTTTGTTGTGTGTTTTATGCCATTAATTGTTAGGGATCCAATAAAGTCTTAATATTGTGATTCCCTCACCGTGTGTTGTCTGAGTAGTGTTCCGCACACGATTAAGTAGCTTGGGCATTCAGTTAGGATGAGCCCTGGTTCATACTGTCTTTCTAAAGGCAGCTGGGCCAGTGGATGAGAGCACCACTGACCCCCGGGTCTCCACAGTACCATGCTGAGAGGTAAGAGGGGAAAGCTTTGTCAAGGCCCCCATTTGCATCCAACACAATCCAAATTCCAGGCCAGGGAGGTGCTTGGTGGAAGAAACCCACATTCAGGGCAGTCCCCACCTACTAGATGGAGGGAGGAGTTAGGTTAGGGATGGGAGGCACAAAGGAATCAGCTCTAGTGAGATCTAGTTGGGCAACTGGGAAATCTAGAACTACACATGGAGTTAAGTGCTAGTCCCAGAGCCTGAGGACACAAATCTGCTGCCGGCTGTCCAGCTGGGTAGAGGAGCTAGCTGCAGAGAGGGTACCAGCCCCAATTCGGTTTGAATTCTTCAAGACCAGCAATGATACTGGACGTCACTGGGCTTCAAGTACAGTGACTACCATAGTGGACCTTCCCAGGCCCAAGGAACTAAATATGATTGAGAAGACTAGCAAGACTGTCACTCACAGAACCCGTAGTCACCTGCCTGCTGGGACCGGAAACCACAGGACACTTAAGAAAGGACAGAAGTAGCAGTGTAAGGAAGAGGGAAAGCAGCAAGAAAGGCCAATAAACCCTGTGTTTCAGCAAGGTGGACCCTGAATGCTTCTGGGCTGGTCTAGCTGCAAGCCGGTAGGTCTCTGTATACTGCCTGGATTGTGTACTGCTTCAGCTCAAAGTAAGTGGTAAGAACCACAAGAACCCTGTGTGTTGTCTATTCCTTCCTGTGCCTCCTATCATCAACCTGCAGAGCCAGAACTTCAGCTACCCTAAACCACCACCCCTGCTATCGTACACCATTCATCCATCCCATTACACCTTCCAAGGGACATCATCCTTTACCTGAGAAGGCTTAACACCTGGCTGCTTCTTCATTCCCTCGGAAGTCCCCACAGTAGTCCCTGGCCACCTGCAGCACAGAACTCCAGTTGGTGTCACAAAGAACTTTATCCCCTATAAATATTCCCTTAACCATGACCGGTTGCAGCCGTGACCCCTGGGGACTGCCACCATGACATCCCCTGAACTGTTAACCCCTGAGAAGTCAAGTAACCTGGCCCGATGATCGCTGCAATTGCATGATTATTAAGGCATATCATTCACTTTGTTGTTTATTTTTTTGTTTTAATTATTGAAAATTATATTCATACTAGTGCAAAATTCATATGAAATAATATACTTAAATGTATGTGTTAAAATCAATTAAGCAATGTTTTCATCAGGTAACAATGTAATTCCTAACCCTATGTCACAACAGTATTCTTTTTTTATGGTAATCAACAAATGTAAGTATACTTTGATGCTACAAATGTTTTATAAGCTGCAAGGAGATTCTTTCAGTCATTTATTTTCAGCTAGTTTTGTTCTGGCGCTTAACTTTCCTAGCTCAGAAGACTAATATGAGCCTTCAATCTTATTTCTCACAGAACCTTAGCCTATAAACTGAAAAAATTGAATGACACTACCAGCAACATGTATTTTATAAGGTAAAATACTCAGTTTACTATATAGCAAATATCCCAAATTGCATTAAATCTAAGACTTAAACAATTTTTCTCATCACATTTACTAAAAAGTACTACATAAAGACTATTAAAGTAGCTGTCCACTGTATCATTCATCTATTCTTACATTGAATTGGCAGGTACCCAACAATATACATGCCCATCAGTATGCTGCTATCATAAATTAAAATGTTGTATTGATGACCTATTTCTCATTGTGATATTGGAGGTGTCTGACACCTAACATGCCCACCAATCAGATAGTGTACGCTGTGATGGCTGTCCAATGTGCATTAATGTAGATTAAGCTAATCTCTCCCCATTTTACCTGGCTTAAGTTATGATTTTTATATTGCCCACTCCTGATATTAGCCACGGGTGAGTTTGATCAAGCATCACATGCTTGAAACAAAGTTGTTTACCCACAATCTTGGAAAGGTGCCAAAAATTTTGTCCAGCCCATTCCTGGGATGTTGTGGGAAATTATGTCAAATTTACCTTTCTTTCTCTGTTTCTTTATTGTCTTGTTCCAATACTCGAACTAAATAAACCTAGTAATTGCAATAATTTTCTAGGAAAAATACTATGATTTTTTGTTTCACTGGTGTGCCCAATTCGACTGGTGTCTTTGTGCTAGGTTATCAACCACTGCACTACTTGCCACCTGGGAAGGGATCTACCAAAATACCCTCCTTTTCGAGGGCTTGGAGGCAGGTAAAGAGTACCTTGTCCCTTAAGAGTGCACAGTAGAGTGATGGCTAAGGAAAAGTTTGACTGGCAAAATGTGTTTACTGGACTATAATCTAGTCATTCCACCACTACCCTAGCATTACACAACATTAAATACAACCCCCCCCCTGAAAAACTGGCAAATTGGACATAATTTCGCACAAAATGGAACCGAACAAAAGATTGCTGTCGCCTTTCCAAATTTGTGGGTAAGCATCTTGTAGAAAGATGAAACCAAGATAGAGCTTTTTGGTAGAGCACAATCTTGCACTGTTTAATAAATATGGAAATACTCCTAGAAATAAAAAAACACAGTACAATCAGGGAAATATGGTGGAGGTTCACAGATGTTTTGGTGTTGTCTCACAGCCTCTGGCACAAGGTGTCTTGACTATGTGGAAGACGTTGTGAAATCTGAAGATTACCAAATAATTATTGTTCATAATGTATTGCTCAGTATCAGAAACCTGGGTTTGTGTCCTAGGTCATGGATCTTTCAGCAGAGCAACAAGCATCCAGAAACTGATGGAAACAGAGTGCTAGAGAGTGTTGTAGTGGCCAGCAATGAGTTTAGATTTCAATCTCATTGAACACCTGTAGATAGATCTTAAAATTGCTGTTAGGAGAAGGCACCCTTCAAAAATATGATACCCGGAGAAGTTTGCAAGCTGTATATGCTAACAATTTTGTCTTGGCTCATTTTTGGAATTTTGTTTAAATTATATCCAATTTTCCTTTTTGCTCTTTTTGTTTTGTTTTTGTCCCAATGCACACAACGGAAATTATTATTATTATTATTATGATTTATTATAGCGCCATTAATTCCATGGCACTTTACATATGGAGGGGTATACAAAGGCAAGTATAAGGTACATTGACAACATATGGCATACAGGTACAGAAGGAGAGAGGACGCTGTCTGCGAGGACTCACAATCTATGAGGGGCCGTGTAATGATACATTAGGAGAGGGTTAGAGTTGGTCATGCGGTGGTTTGGTGGACCAAGGCACACAGCAGACTCTAGGCTTGCCGGAAGATGTGGGTGTTCAGGTTTCTTTTAAAGGTTTCCAGAGTCAGCGAGAGTCTGATATGTTAAAGCAGAGAGTTCCAGAATAAAGCGGATGCGCGGGGGAAGTCTTGTATGCGGTTATGTGAAGAAAAGATAAGGGGGTGCAGAGAAGAAGGTCATGAGTGGAGCGCAGATTGCGTGAGGGTAGGTATCGGGAGACCATGTCACAGATGTATGGAGGAGACGGATTATGAACTGCATTATAGGTCATAGTTAGTGTTTTAAACCGGCACCTCTGAGAAATGAGGAGCCAGTGAAGAGCTTGACAGAGAGGAGAGATTGGGGAATAGCAGGGACACAGATGGATTAGTAGGGCAGCAGAGTTTAGGACAGGTTGGAGAGGTGAAAGAGTGCTAGAGGGAAGGCTGGTGATCAGGAGGTTACAATATTCGAGGTGGGAGAAGATGAGGGCAAGGACAAGTGTTTTTGCAGTGTTAAGGTCGAGGAATTAATGGATCTGGGAAATATTTTTGAGTTGTATAAGAAAACGTGTAATTAATTCATATTCTGGAACAATTTCAAGGGTGCAAAAAAATTTTGGGCATGACTGTACAAATTACCTAATAATTTTGCACACAAGGTATATACATTCCCATTCTGATTAATCAATGAAGGTGAAATTAGTTAATAATAATATTAATTATATAGTGGCAACACATTCTGTAGCACTTTACAATGCAGAGGGGACATGTACAGATAATATGAGACAATATAAAAAATTATAAGTATAATAATTTATAAGGTGACTCAAAGGTATATACTAAAATCAATGTCATTATAGAACAGCAATTTACTATAGAGGACTATTGCTAGTGGATCAAATTGAAAAAAAATGGTTATAAGCAGACGAAAATATACAATAAAAAGGTGCATAATATTTGTAAGTGAAACCTATTTTATTTATGGTGAAAAATAGAAACAGTACAGTGTCTGTCTGTCTGTCTGTCTGTCTATCTATCTATCTATCTATCTGCTGGAAGAAGGTCAACACTTGACCGAAACGTCGCTAATCCAATGCCACAGAAAGCCAATAAAGGCTGAAATCATCTAAAATTGGTGTGCTGCAGCCTTTCTTTTACACATACATGTCTGGAGTTGGTGGTTGATTACCACCCTAAAGGACTGCTAAGCACTGAGCTAATGCTAACAAAGAAACACTGCTCATGATTTTTTCTATTTATCTATCTATCTATCTATCTATCTATCTATAACAGTTATCTATCTATCTATCTATCTATCCTACTATATAATCGTCTTATCGTGTCTGTCTCTCTGTCTGTCTCTCTGTAACGGAAATCCCGCGTCTCTGATTGGCCGCGCACAGCCGGCCGTGACCAATCAGAGAAACAGACAGAATTACAAGCAGATGGCCTCGCTCGCTACTCCCTGGCAGCTCGGCGGCGGAAAATGGCGGAGCTGGGGCACTAGCCGGTCATCTCCCGGCCTCTCAGTCACTCTTGGAGACGATCCAAAGATCCCGACAACGATATGACCTGTAGGTATTGCTAGAGCATTGCCAAGTGTGCCGCACATAGGTCAGTGGCGACGCAGCCGGGAGATGACCGGCGCAAGCTGGTCATCTCCGGCTGATTGCAACAGAAGTACCCTCACTGTAGCTAGCGATGTCGCTCAGTGTGACATGCAGCAGCAACCAGGTCCCCGCTCTGATATCGCTGATTGTCGTGATCAGTAAGGTACCGTCACACTTGGCGACCCCGGCAACGATACGATCTGTAGGTATTGCTCGAGTGTCGCCAAGTGTGATGGTACCTTACTGATCGCTGGTGAGATGTCACATGTGCAGATATATTGACTGAAGCCGCGGTGCTGATTGGTTGCAGGAGCCCGGTATTGCCATCGCGATATTGGCACAGAATTTAAACCCCACTCACAGCGCGAGCAATAACATTTAATGATAATGTATATATTTTACCTGGAAAATCCTGTGTATTCATAGCATTATTCTTACATCTTCATGAATAAACTACATACATATTCTAGAATACCCGATGCGTTAGAATTGGGCCTACGGTTAGTATATATATATATATATATATATATATATATATATATATATAAAACTAAATATTCACATGATAAGACCTAAAGCTATATAAATATAGCCTAAAGTGTAAATATCACCAAAGATATTATATCACAAAAATGTGCATCTCGGCATTGGTCTTCATAAGGGGGTGAGACACCATATCACCGGTATATAATCATTTAATATAAATTGTATTCGATTGTGTGGTTATGTGCAATATTTGAGGAAGTATAACTTTAACCCCATTTTAGAGTTAGTATTATGTGCAATTAACTTTATCAGCATAATTAGTATGCTGCCAATGCACATTTTTTGTGATATAATATCTTTGGTGATATTTACCCTTTAGGCTATCGTAAACTAGTTTCAGTTCTTATTATAGTTATTCATACAGTTGAAACCAGAAGTTTGCATACACTATGTAAAAAGACACATATGCATGTTTTTCTCACTATCTGACATGAAATCAGAATAAAACTTTCCCAATTTAGGTCAATTAGGATTACCATAATTATTTATGTTTGCCAAATGCCAGAATAATGAGAGAGAGGGAGAGAAAGAGAGAGAATGTTTTAATGTATTTTTAATACTTACTGCAGTCACAAGTTTACATACACTAAGATTACTAAGCCTGTAAACAATTTACAGGAAAAAAATTGTTTTTTTTTTTTCTTGTTTTATTTTTATCAGCCTGTGGAGCGCTAAATGAATCACAAGCAGAGCATCAACTCTGTCTTGTAAACAATTTAGGGCAACCCTTATGATAATGCCATGTGTTTGGAAGCTTCAGATAGTATTATTGGCAACATCTGAGTTAATTAGAGACACACCTGTGGATGTATTTTGATGCACATCTGAAACATATAGCTGCTATGTGTAACATCATTGGAAAGTCTAAAAAAATCGTTCAAGATATCAGGAAGAGAATTGGAGACTTGCTCAAGTCTGATTCAGCCTTAGATGCAATTTCCAAATGCCTGAAGGTGCCTAGTTTGTCTGTACAAACAATTATATACAAGTACAAAAAGATGGGAATGTCAAGCCATCATACCACTCAAAAAGAATACGGGTTCTGTGTCCCAGAGATGAACATTAGGGATGAGAGAGTGTAATTGTTGCTATTCGTTATTCGCACAAATATTATGCCACTCTCTCATCACTAATGAACATGCTTCAGTTGAACCCAAGAACAAAACCAAAAGATCTTGTGAAGATAATGTCGGAAACTGCTAAGTTTGTGTTATTATCCACAGTGAAAGGAGTACTGTATCAACATGAGCTGAAAAGCCACTTTGCCAGAAATAAGTGATTACTCCAAAAAAAACATAAAAAAACAGAATCATTTTTGCAAATTCACATAGGAAGAAAGACCTACATTTTTGTAGACATGTCCTGTAGTCTGCCAAAACTAAACTTTAACTTTTTGCCTATAATGACCATTGTTACGTTTGGAGGAAAAAATTAGAAGCTTAAAAGTCAAGTAAGGGTTGCAGCACTCCTTTACAGATGTAAAAATATTGCCTTTATTCCTGCCATCAGGTACAGGTGGCGACATATCAGTAAAGTTCGACTTTTTTCCAGCAATTCTTGCTGACACTTCAAGTTTTTTTAAACACTCAGTCTTCAATAATCTTATACAGTGTCCGAAAACATACCCTCAGATTATACAGTACTATACTAATAGTGCATTGATATCAATACAAACTAGCAAATGCAAATGTGTGCAACGGTGCATTATATTTCTTGATATGTACATATTTCTCTTAATAGTAAGTCTCATTACGCACCTTAAAACCACGTGGTCTAAATGACTTTTAATTAAATGCAATCCTTTAAAAGGGGTCTTTATTGACAGCGGCATATGTATTTTAAATCATTGTGTTGGTGTTATGTCATGAAATACTAATAATAATCACATATTTTATATCTCTTTCCTTTTAGATCCATATGAATGAATACTTTGGAAGATTCTAGCATTTAATGTAATGTTTAAAAAAATTTTTGTAGATAATTTGTCTCTTCTTCATGTCAATCAGTCTTGGTCAAGGACATAAGAAACATACTATGGACTGTAATGATATGTTAAGAGATATAATAAGATAAAAGTTACCATTCAAGTATACCAAATAGCTGATTATACAAAAATTAAAATCAGAAAGAAACTACTACAGAAAATAATATTTCAGAAGCTGGCAAACTTTGCCTGTAAGTGCAATCACCATAATAAAGAGTCTGCTCAAATTATATTACATTAAGGGATCTGTGTAAGCCATGAAATATTCTGTACTGCACTGCAATACGATTAGTTAAAATAAGAAAACAGATGAAAATGATCATGTGAAAATGACATATTCGCATGGACAAGATTTTTGATACCGTTATTTTAAAGTAAGAAGAACCCACAATATTCAATTAAATAACTTGATACTGACAAAAGTAATTTTTAAGTAATTTTTTATCAAATAATGAAAATCAATTACTGCTTTCCAATTGAGATTCAACATAAAGAAAGTAATGAATATAGTCTGGACAAAATTGAGGGTACCCCATGAAAAGATTAAAAATAATTTGACCATAAGGACATGTTAAGCTAAGGGGTGTTCTGTAATTTTATCATTAGCATCACAGCTATCCATAAACTTGTAAACAGCCTGTTAGGCTGGGGTCACAGTTGGCATGAGTTTTTTTAGTGACTCATGCGTTTTTGCATGCATTTTTTCCATTTCTGCATGCGTTTTTTAAGGTGTGTGATGGCTCCCTGCGTTTTTGGCTGCGTTTTTAAATCCGCACCAAAAAATAGTGCATGCACTATTTTTTGGTGCGTTTTGAAAAACGCATGCGTTTTTGTAGAAAACGCATGCGTTTTTATAACATGGGCCCCTATGGAAAACGGATGCAAAAACGCATGGTACAATTAGTACCATTTAGTGTCCTGTTCAGGCTGCTCTGGTTCTGGTACTGCTGAAGAACTCTCTGCCCCTGGGGTGGTGATGAAGATGAACCTTCCCCAGAGAAGGCATGTCTTGCGTTAGATCCATTGCCAGACTGCATAATGCAGGCAAACGGTAGAAAATGAAGCACAGTGTAGAAGAGTGTAGCTGATTTGGACTGCACTGCCAATATGGCGCAGAAGCGTTGAGCTTTGCAGTGACACCTGTTTGGTTTGCCTAGGGACCCGCCTCTTCCAGTGCTAGGACTGAGTCAGATACAATTAATAACGACGGGATATTAATGTTTGCACAATCTTATTTCCCAGCTCTTCTCATTAACCCTTCCATGCAGTGGGCTGCAGAAGTAACATAACTCACAAATCCAATTACCTGTGCCACAAGTAAACAACTGGGTTGCAGTTACATGCAGTGATCATTGAAGCCTGACATTTGTAGGAGACAATGATCAAAATAAATAACTTTATTCAGGTCACCAATTCATCAGTTCATCTGGAATGCTGAATACAACTAGTGGGCACTGCAGCATTGCAAGGACAATGTCAATGTGAACTAAACACATAACACAGTTTTGCACATGCCACAAATCTGTATTGTAAATGTATGGATTGAAATAAATAGTGATTACAGATTTTCAAGAAGTGATTTCCATAGTATGGTCTTTCTTGAGTGTGAACAGACCTATAAGAACATGTGTGTCAAGCATATAATGGCCATATGCTATTTTTTAAATAAATTGGTTTCACATAACTGTATAAGAGATGGCCTCACACAGTGCTTACCCTCTACAATATTAAAGGTTTGCGCTCCAAAAATAAATAAAAATAAAAAATAATAAAATAAAAAAATCATATTAAAAAAAATCCCCACCCAAATAATAAACCCTCTTAAATGGATGTTTTAAGGATATTGTAAGCTTCCTGGACTTCTCAGCTGCTGCCACATCTGGCACTGTTTCCAAAATTCACATCCTGCAGGTTTCAAACCATCTGCAAACTCCAGGAGGCTGAAAAAGCTCAAAAAACTTCTATAACTTTATGCAACCTTGTATAACTGATGACGGGAAGACTCCTAACCATAAGGTTAGGTGTTGTTCCCAGCCAATGGGTTTTTCAATGAGTGTTTTGATCCAAACAAACAGGAAATGTTTTAGGGCCATTTTATATTTAGAATTTTTTTCCCAAACAAAGCTGCATTTGCCAATTTTTTTAAAAAAAGTTTGGATTTATCATCACAAACCAAATCTGCAATGTTCATGCCGAATTTTAAATTGACAACCATGTTCGCTCATCTCTATTGGTCTGCTCAGCATTTAGTCTGATCAGTGCACTCATTTGCAGTGCAGCATTTAAAGTGTTCTATAAGGAATTAAGCCAGAGTTGGACCGAATGGGACCTGAAAATAACAGGATACTTGTGCACTGTAAACAATATTTTGGTTTCTTCCCACTTTCACCTTAATACTACTTAGTTTCTTACTAATTCCACTAATCCCAACACCTAGTACTGAACTGGTCATCTCTCCCTCCTTTCTGCCCACCCATCTTAGCACCTTCTCAAAAATGTTCCTCTTATATAATCCTTTGTCTCCAAACATATGGCCACCTCATGCCCATTACTGCTCCCATCTTCTAATGTTCTCCCTGCTTCTCCTCATTGCTAGTGACACCCCAAAATCCTGACTCTCCTCATCACATCCCCACAGTCATTTCTAACCCCCCATGATCCATCACAAATCTTCGCAACCCAAATAACCCTATACCAATTCATCCAGCCCCCACTCCCCAGGCCCTCAACCAGGAGCTTTATGGAATGCTCGCTCTGTCTGCAACAAACATTTAGACATTCATGACTTCTTCATCACTAACAAACTTTCCTTCCTTGGCATCACTGAAATCTGGCTCACTCCCTCTGCTAAAGCCTCTCCTGTGGCATATTCTTATGGTGGCTTCCATAATTCTCACACCACTAGCCCCAGAAACAAGCATGGTGGGGAAGATGGCTTGCTCTTCTCTGATAACTGCTGTTTTACCTCAATTTCTCTGCCACTCTCCTTTACTACCCCCTCTTTTGAGGTGGACTCCATCCGCATCTACTCCCTCTTCTTTTGCTATCAATTACCACCCCCAAGGCCAGCCACCACTTTTCTTAACTACTTCACCACTTGGCTACTTTGTTTCCTTTCTACTGACATCCCAAGTATCATTACGTGTGACTTAAACATCCCTATTGACCCTTCCTACTAAGCTGCATCGCATCTTTTATCACTAACTTCCTCCTTTGGCCTCTATCAATGGTCCTCCTCAGCCACTCACAAAGATGGCCATACGTTGGACCTTATCCTCGCCCATCTCTTTTCCCTATCTCACCCCTCAAACTTAACTATTGCTCTGTCTGATCACAACCTACATATATTCTCTGTCCTCTCCTCTCCAAATACACAACCCCCACTCCACAAACTTACACTCATTCACAGAAATCTCAAATATCTTGATTTACACTCACTCTTTGAGTCCCTTCTCCCTGTCACAGACATAGCTTGTGTTGAGATGCTGGGTGAGTGGGTGCTCTTGTCCGCTAGCTCAGCTGTCTTTAGAAAGACAGCACGGACCAAGGCTCATCCTAACTGAATGCTCAAACTCCTTAACTGTGGACGGAACACTACTCTGGGTGAGTTCTTCAGGATCCATATGTTCCTTGACTAATATACTGCAAACACACTTTTGCATGATCTCATAATCTCCCACCTCAACTACTGCAACCTCCTCCTCTCTTGCCTCCCCTCTAGCACACTTGCCCCTCCAATCTATCCTAAACTCTGGTTCCTGACAAATCCACCTGTCTCCGCACTATTTCTCAAACTCTCCTTTCTGCCTGGCCCTTCACTGGCTCCCCATTGCCCAGAGATTCTAGTTCAAAACCATAACTATGACATACAAAGCCATCCACAACCTGTCGCCTCCATATTTCTGTAACATAGTCTCCTAGGACGTACCTTCACGCAACATGCTATGGTCTCAAGATCTCCTTCTCTACTCCCCTCTAATCTCTTCTTCCCAGAACTGCATACAATATTTCTCCCATACATTCCCCATACTCTGGAATTCTCTGCCCCAACACATCAGACTCTGGCCTACCATGGAAAGCTTCAAAAGGAATGTGAAGACCCACCGCCTGCAGTGAGCTCAGTCCACTAAACCACTGAACGACAAGCTCTACCTTTTCCTACTGTATCCTCACCTAGCCTTTGTAGACTGTGAACCTTCACGGGCAGGGTCCTCTCTCATCCTGTACCTGTGTGTGCCTTGCATTGCTCATAATTATTGTACTTGTCTATGTATGCCCATTGTCAAATGTGAGGCGCCATGATATAAGTGATGTTATAATATTAAATAATAGTAATAATAATACCAGAAATGTAAAAATGCTTTTCAACTTTGAAATTACAACACTAGGAAGGAAAACTTGTGGAATTATTAAAATTACATGATTAAGAGATATTTTATCATTATGCAAATGATGAAAAATTGGCACAACATTATTACAACTTCTTGTTTTATTCGGTTTTGTGAAGGAGGGGCAAATTTACATGCACTGTCCTGCTTTAGCATGATGTCAAAGGGTATTAATTGATGTCTGAAAACTGGAAAAAGATTTTTCTTAAAAAATGGTTACCACAACTAAACATGCATTTGACAGGTGGGCATTCCCATGTTCACTGATCTGCCCCAGTTTCACCCATGTTAACCTGATTATAATGAAGTCCAAACAATTTTTGCTTGTGCAACCTGTTGTGGAATTAAAATTATGTGTATTGTGCGAAATTTTGTTGTAAATGCCTTAACAAATCAGATCCATATTTTTTTACGCTCATTTACATACATTAAAATGTTTTCAGACGTGGATTGCATACTACCATTTATTTTATTTATTTTCATAAAAAATCAATATATATTTCCTATTTTGCTGCTACCAAGTCAATTTTATTGACATGTCCTCTGTTCTCCACAGTGAGAGCTAGCTGTATTGAATAATTAAAAGAGTTAATTTTTAAAGTCAGAATGCTTTCAAGTTTGCTTAAGATTGTAATATTTCTGGGAGTAACATCAATAACATTTTCTATCAAATGTATGCATTGACCCTACACTTTTGAGTATTTTTTACATTAATGGAACATACATGCTGTGTCTCAGCATGGTCTATTTCTCATGCATTGGTTGAGAGCATAATAAACTGTGCCAATTAGAGAGTCTCATGTTTTATAAGTAGGCATTGGCAACACAGATGAGTTCTTTTCCACAATAATTTAACATTGATGGTGTATATCTTGCAGCAAATGGCTAACACTTCCCATCTGCTTAGAGAACTTTGCATTAGCGCTTGAACTGGAAAGTCTATGTTTAAACCACATAAAAAGCATTTAGGGTTTCAATAGTGATTCTGATTGTACAGTATTTTCTTTTCTTTTTTCTCTTTTTTTTAAGTATCAATGGGTATTTTAATTCAAATTGTATTATGACCTCTAATGGCAGTAGATGAATATTATATGGGTCTAAATTATTCACAAATGTTAGTGGAATATAAAACATTTTTTTCTATCAATTATTACTAGGGATGTGCAAAAACTAAATTACTCGGACTCGCTAGACTCTAATGAGTAGGATCTCGATACTCGCTACTCATTGCGAGTCTAGAGAGTCCAATGTAAATGAATGGGGAAGCGAATATTGCAGCAATTCCTCTGCTGCTGGATCCCATAAAGGGGTCTGGCAGTAGAGGAAAAACCTGCAATTCCCCATTTTATTCTTTAAAAGCCAGCAGCAAAAAGTCGCGGGCTTTTAAAGAATAGTTAAAAAAAACGAATTGAACCGGACCGGTTCAATCCGGTCCCATAGACAGTCATGTTAAAGTTAACCTTACAGATTAGTGAACCGCCGCGACACTACTATATTAATGATTAAAGTGGATGAATGAGTGTCGCGGCGGTTCACTAATCTGTAAGTATATATTTTTTTCTGCCAGCACCTACACCTGTGGTAGATGCCAGTCTTAACCTTATTTATATATTGCTTATTTGGACTGAGCTCCCACTCTATAATTTAGTTCCCATGTTCCACTTTTTCTTTAGTTTGGTAAGGGCGGCTTCAGACTGCGGCAGCGTCCGGTCCGGGGCTGTCAGGAGTGACAGCCTGGAGCGGAGTTTTTCTGCATAGAATCCTGTCGGGCTGCACAAAGCTGGATCGCGCCGGGTGGTAATTAGCTGCTATCCGGCTGCCAGCTCGCCGGATGAATCCTGCAGAAGTCGGGATTTGTCTGCCGACTCCAAAACCGGTGCATGCAACGGTTTTGGAATCGGCAGACAAATCCCGACTTCTGCAGGATTCATCCGGCGAACTGGCAGCCGGATAGCAGCTAATTACCACCCGGCGCGATCCAGCTCCGTGCAGCCCGACAGGATTCTATGCAGAAAAACTCCGCTCCAGGCTGTCACTCCTGACAGCCCGGACCGGACGCTGCCGCAGTCTGAAGGCAGCCTAACCACACTTGGACACCATTGCTAGATCCTAGTACACACCTATTCGTCGTTTTTAATTACACCTAGGACATATAAATCCATCCACATCACACCATTTCTTTAGGGCATAGTGTTAGGACTTGGCAGTGGAGACTCCTTGAAGTGGATGCCAAGCTTAATCCTTAGTGGCTACTAATGAGACTAAGTTCTCCGGTTTTCATGTATAGCACAGGGCAGTTTCTGCATTTCACAATTGCATTATACCCATAAGATCTTCGTCTTGTTGGTGCCACTCATTCATCCACTTTAATCATTAATATAGTAGTGTCGCGGCGGTTCACTAATCTGTAAGTATATATTTTTTTCTGCCAGCACCTACACCTGTGGTAGATGCCAGTCTTAACCTTATTTATATATTGCTTATTTGGACTGAGCTCCCACTCTATAATTTAGTTCCCATGTTCCACTTTTTCTTTAGTTTGGTAACCACACTTGGACACCATTGCTAGATCCTAGTACACACCTATTCGTCGTTTTTAATTACACCTAGGACATATAAATCCATCCACATCACACCATTTCTTTAGGGCATAGTGTTAGGACTTGGCAGTGGAGACTCCTTGAAGTGGATGCCAAGCTTAATCCTTAGTGGCTACTAATGAGACTAAGTTCTCCGGTTTTCATGTATAGCACAGGGCAGTTTCTGCATTTCACAATTGCATTATACCCATAAGATCTTCGTCTTGTTGGTGCCACTCATTCATCCACTTTAATCATTAATATAGTAGTGTCGCGGCGGTTCACTAATCTGTAAGTATATATTTTTTTCTGCCAGCACCTACACCTGTGGTAGATGCCAGTCTTAACCTTATTTTTTTATTTTATGTTAAAGTTAACCGGCTTGAACTGGACCGGGACAATCCGATTTGTTTTAACATGACGGTCTATGTAACTGTATTAAACCTGACCGTTTTTTTCAATCTGAAGGGTTCCCGGACTGCAATTCGAGACTGCGGCTGCACTGCAGAAGAATCTGCTCACCTGCTCACCCTCCCTCCCACAGACATTTTGGGCAAACTACGGTGCCCAAAATCTGGACTCAGGCAGGAGCCATTTTCCGGAGGTCATATAGTTTAGCTGCCCTGCATCAGCTAATTAAGGTGAGTGATGCACATTCGTAGTTTTACTGGTAGAAGCATATAGCGTCACCGCCGTGGTGCTCTCTGCGTCACCGCTAGATGGTACCGTGCGTGCTGTCAGTTAGCAGAGCAGCAACGCACTGGCCCAGAAAAAATTAGTTAGTGCGCAAAAGCAGTCACCAAGGTGTACTGTGGTGCTCTCTGCGTCACCGCTAGATGGTACCGTGCGTGCTGTCAGGTAGCAGAGCAGCTGCGCACTGTCCCTAGCTAAAATTAAGCTGCAGGGGTAAATATGACCCCAAAATTATCTGCTGGAAAAAAAAATTCTTAGCTTCTGATTTCAGCTCTGAGGAAAGCTGAGTGAGCTAAGCTCTGAGGTCGGTGCTGTGTGGCACTGCAAGGCTGCTCCTGCCTGTCTCCCTGCCTACAGTCCTCTACAGTACTCCTCCGTTCTGGTAGCTCTCACAAGAGCTTTTGGGTTAAATGTGAGGAATCTCGAGGTGGATTTCCTACACTGACTGACACTCCCTAGGATCTTCTGCAACTCTCCCTACACTAGCTCAGATCATTATAGGAATGTTCCCAAAATGGCAGGGGCAAGGCTTATATACAGCCTTGCCTTGTCATACATGACATAGGCATCACGATGGACTGCTGCCAATCATAGTAATGCCGCAACCAACATGGCTGCAGCGTTACTGACTATGATTGGATAACATGCTGGGCTGGCTCTTCACTTTTTTCATAGCTAACATGCTAGGCTGTCTCCGTCTCGTAACGTAACATTAACATATTCTATATTCGGCGAGTACCGAATACAGAATACAGGAGTAGACTCGCTCGTAATACTCGCTGCTGACAGTGGGTATCTGGTAACCGGTCAGGTTTTGTAACGATTCAGAGACAATCCGGCTGCATAGCAAACATGTTAGGTTGAACTGGATTGACATGGAGTCCATGACCGCTTTAAGCAGATTATTTATACCCGGACTAAACTGGATTTTACCGGTTTGTACAGATGCGGGTACATTAAACATTGATGTCTATGGTACCTGATTGAACCTGACCGGGTCAATCAGGGACAATCCGGTTCAAAGAAGTAGAAGAATAGAATTTACAATTGATTTTCATTGGACTCGTTACTGTGCGAGTAATCGCAATGCAACTTGCAGAGTAAGGAGTCGGCCGAGTACCCTACTACTCGCAGAGTAGCGAGTAGTCACGAGTAGATTCGCCCATCCCTAGTTATTACCCTTTAAGGTGTCTCCATGTATTACCTAAAATTGGACCTGCTCCAGCGATGTCTATTTGTCACCAGGTGCCACAACATTCTAAATCTTAGAGTATTGGAGGATGTAGCATTATTGGCTGGTTTCAGGCACTGTTAAACTAACATTACTGGTGTGAGGCTGCACCACACTATATCTAAATTTCTTCAAGTCTGGTGGGAGTTACTACTTAGTGTTTGGTTTAAACTGTACATTACATATCTATTGCCGATTATGTCCCTACTTTTGCTGCTCAACAAGCCAGATCCTCACCACGTTTGTTCAATATTTCTGCCTGACTTTTACCCCAGCTCGATTGACTTTGCTTTTGACTGACTAGTTTTCTGGTATCTGACTCATGCTATTCAATTGACTATGATTTTGTCTACTGAATGTGTCTGTTACCTGATTAGGTAAAAAATGTTTGTACTGTGTTAGCCAGTAGATAGAAAAATATTAGAATCAGAGAGTCCTCCGTGGTTGATACCTTGTAATGGCTAACTGAAAAGATGGTAAGCATAGCAAGCTTTCGGGACACTGTGGCCCCTCCGTCAGGCAGATAATGACACAGATTCTGAAGACACATACATATATACATAAGAAAATGAAACAAAAACACAAAAAAAAACAGCGTTAGATGCTGTAGTAAATGTGACAGGTGACGTTTAGCAGAGTCAGGCTAGGGAGGAAGAGAGGGGCTGGGGAATTGAAACTAAAATTCTAAGATGAGCGGAACAGATTGTATTGTTGTTATTTGGTAGTCTATGGAGACCTGAAAATACTTAAATGAGTTGGGGAAAGCAATAAAAGGAAGCGAGGTTGTTCACATAGAGTCATTATAAACAAAGTGAACTGTGTGAAGTGTTTTGTAAATGTTAATGATTATGGCTTACAGCCAATGAAAACCGAATGGCCATTATTTAGAAAATTAAAGTAGGGAAGTTGAAGGGTTAAAAACTGCGCTGCCAAAATCCATGAGACATCAAAGGATAAATATGATATTGATTAATTAATTGATTCAGGGCTCCCAGAAATGCCCTAAAACATGGTAATATGATGCTGAATAATCCTGAGGAAGGGGCCAGGGAGCACTGACTTGAATTGACCAGTAAATCCATATTACATTCTCCCTTTGATGTCTCGTGGAATATGGCAGTGTGGTTTTTAACCCTTCATCCTCCCTACTCTATGTGCACAATGCTAGGGACTGCAGCAGCTGCGATATGCTTTTATAGTGGTTGTGACAAAATAAAGTGAAAGAGGAGGGGGTGCTCATGGAATAGTACCAGTGGTCAAGTGGAGTAAAGTGTGGGTAGATTACACTGACCTGATGTGGTTATGCTGCATAACCACACAGAAAAAGAGCCTGAAGTGTTTAACATGCACTCACCGTCCCCGCTTTTAGGTTCGGAGGTTAGGCCAGTCACGTGGGTCATCACATGGGGCTGACATCACTGCAGGTCCTCCGTCTTTCCTCTCTCACAGGTCCTGCCGAAATGGTTGTCTGTGTACTGGATCTGTGCTGCACCACACCGCTCGCCCTGTGGGCACTCAGAAAGTAACAGACAATTATTAAGGGTAGAAATGTTACTTCATTTACTTTGGTCAAACTCCTCACAACGTGTTTCGGTGGTGTACTCCGCCTTCATCAGGTCATTATGACTCTCACAACCACACAAGGTGAAGCCACTGATACCTATTTTGGTTAATAATGACCTTTGGGTTTTCATTGGCTGTAAGCATTAACATTAAAGGTACCGTTACACGCTACAATGTCGTGACGATATTACTAACAATCTCACAGGAGCGCGGTGGTTAGAACATCTTTTTGAGGTCGTTGGTGAGATGTCACATGTCTAGATATTGTGAACGACGCACCAACGTTGCAGTGATCCAGAGATCGCTGGAAAAACACAGCCAACTATCTTGGTGGTCGTTATCACGCTGTCATACGGCAACTACGTGAACAACTTCAACCTCAATGTTGGCGTAGTTTGTGACACAGGCCTGTTGCTAGGCATGTCAGATTGTGTTTTCCCACGCTCCAACAACTCCGTTTGGTGGCCACAACTGCGTTACAATAGGCCAGCCTTGTCTGGCAAGATGGCCACTTTTTTTAGCGCTCTTGCCCTTTCAACCATCTTGCCATTCAAGGCTGTGTTCATTTGGTGATGCCTGTGCAAGCCACTGATGCATCCCCAAATTGTCACACATGAACGCTGATGTGTGCACTGTGGCCAATGCAATGTGTGGCTATGTGTACATGTTGTTTTCAAGATGGCAAGCTATACACAACACTATGTACATACATGTATTCATATTAGGATGCATGTAGTAATTATGTGTCTGTGCATAGATGTATGTACAGTATGTGTGTATGTAAGTGTACATGTAGCTGTATATGGTTGGTTATGTGCACAAATGTGTGTATGTACTTTGCATTTCTGAATTAAAATCATATATGTCGACATACTTTAGGTACCAATGTGGCAGACATACGGGATCAATTAAGTTCTGAAGGTTGCCATATACGTATATTTATTTAGATATGGTGCACATGTTGCCTCCTACATTTAAAAATAAAAAAAAGGATTTAACATAAGCACATACATATATATATATATATATATATATATAGGACTGCTCAAATCTATCGTTACACCAATTGTTTATTTGCGTGCACACGTGAGTAGCTAAACGCTTAGAGTAAAGGATGGCGACTTCAATGAGTCTCCTTGTTTAAATGTGTTTAATGATAGTGTAAAGAATAAAGAAGTCAATGAGTCTACTGATCAATTCCGGGATCAGCACCTTTCCCATAACCAACGTCAGCCAATCGGAACGCACTACTGACCACCAATCGGCGCACACTGGGCGCGGGACAACACAACGCCAAGCCTCTTCTACAGGATTGGTTTCACGATCCCAGATATTGCAAACGAGATCATTATCGCGGTGTCACACACAACGATGCAGCAGGTTGGCTGAACGTAGATCGTCTGATTTGAGAACATGTTGCCAATCTGCGATCAGTGATCAAACGATTTATCGTAGTCGAATCTCAGTGTCACACACAATGATATACTAACGATGTAATTTGAACAACTCCAAACCTGTGACATTTCAGCGATATCGTTCACAATATCGACACGGTACCTTAACAGAAATAAACACTTGGAATGGATCACTCTGTAATGACTCTATATAATATATGTATTGCACTTTATATGCGTTTCACTTTATGTATTGAATTACTGAAAAGAAAAAACTTTTTGGTGATATTCTAATACATTGAGATGCACCTGTATATATCCCTTTCCACATGGGACCTTGCAATAAGTTCAGATTTCTGTATGAAAGTTATGGCTATAGTTCCTCTTTGACCACCTGGGTGGATTGGCTAGCGCCAAGTCTGAGTGAGGCTGTCTTTTTGAGATAGCATTAGATAGACTTTACAAATGAAATGTGAAGTTTCCCTGCATGAAGCATCTTCGCAAACGTATTTTTTTGAGTGTTTTTAATGTTTGTAAAGTTAAAACAATGAAATGTTATTGTTTTTTGTGATTTTTTGTGATTTCACACTTTTAACATATACAGAAATCCCTTGAAAAAGCAACCTATCCCATTTTGTTGCCAGTCACATATTGATATAAATGAAGAAGTAGTTTACTCCTTTGAAGAAATCAATTTCCTTGAATTTCCTTTGCAAGTGTATGCAATGTAGATTTGAAATGATTTCTCTAGTTGTATTTGATCTCTCCCCATGGTAATATTTACACTCTTGTGGCTTGCTATCCTCAAATATTTAAAACAATGAGGTTCACTCAATTGTTTGTATAATTTGTTATCTTAAAGCACAGATGTAACATAGAGCTATTAAATGTTAACAATGTAACAAATTGTATACATTTTTTTGGGTATTATGTAAATACAGTTCATATATTTTGCAATTTGACATTTTTATTTAAGCAAAAATAAATTGTATTGCGATAATTCAAATTCGAAGCGACCTCACGATAGGAGGTTTGGATAATGATTAAAGAGGACCATCCCCTGGTGCTATGCAAACTAAATGCAGCACTAAATGCAGCGTGTCTGCTGCATGCATGGAAGGGGTCCCCATGTCTCTAGCCCCCTGTAAGCTGTTAAAAAGACTTAATAAAGTGTACAGATAATGAGTCCGGAGGGACTTATTCAATAATGAGTCATCGCTGTTATATGATGTCCTCCCCACCTCAAGTCCTTTCTTGTTCTGCCTCCTGCATGTGTCATCGCTGTTGCTGGTGTACTCCCCGCCTCCAGCCCTCTCTGGTTCACCTCCAGCCCTCTCTTGTTCAGCCTCCTGTATGTGTCATCCCTGTTGCTGGTGTCCTCTCCGCCTCCAGCCCTTTCTGGTCCACCTCCAGCCTTCTCTTATTCAGTCTCCTACAATGTGTAATTGCTGTTGCTGGTGTCCTCCCCGCCTCCAGCCCTCTCTGGTTCACCTCCAGCCCTCTCTTGTTCAGCCTCCTGTATGTGTCATCCCTGTTGCTGGTGTCCTCTCCGCCTCCAGCCCTTTCTGGTCCACCTCCAGCCTTCTCTTATTCAGTCTCCTGAAAGTGCCATTGCTGTTGCTGGTGTCCTCCCTGCCTCCAGCCCTCTCTGGTCCACCTCCAGCCCTATCTTGTTCAGCCTTCTGTACGTGTCATCGCTGTTGCTGGTGTCCTCCCCGCCTCCAGCCCTCTCTGGTTCACCCCCAGCCCTCTCTTGTTCAGCCTCCTGTATATGTCATCACTGTTGCTGGTGTCCTCTCTGCCTCCAGCCCTCTCTGGCCCACCTCCAGCCCTTTGTTGTTCAGCCTCTTCTATATGTCATCGCTGGTGCTGGTCTCCTCCCCAACTCCAGCCCTTTCGGGTCCACCTCCAGCCTTCTCTTATTCAGTCTGCTGTATGTGTCATTGCTGTTGCTGGTGTCCTCCCTGCCGCCAGCCCTCTCTGGTCCACCTCCAGCCCTCTCTTGTTCAACTTTCTGTATGTGTCATCGCTGTTGCTGGTGTCCTCCCCGCCTCCAGCACTCTCTGGTTCATCTTGAGCACTCTCTTGTTCAGCCTCCTGTATGTGTCATCACTGTTGCTGGTGTCCTCTCCGCCTCCAGCCCTCTCAGGTCCACCTTCAGCCCTCTCTTGTTTAGCCTCTTAAATATGTCATCACTGGTGCTGGTGTCCTCCCCGCCTCCAGCCCTTTCTGGCCCACCTCCAGCCTTCTCTTATTCAGTCTCCTGTATGTGTCATTGTTGTTGCTGGTGTCCTCTCTGCCTCCAGCCCTCTCTGGTCCACCTCCAGCCCTCTGTTGTTTAGCCTCTTGTATATGTCATCTCTGGTGCTGGTGTCCTCCCCGCCTGCAGCCCTTTCTGGTCCACCTCCAGAATTCTCTTATTCAGTCTCCTGTATGTGTCATTGCTGTTGCTGGTGTCCTCCCTGCTTCCAGCCCTCTCTGGTCCACCTCCAGCCCTCTCTTGTTCAGCCTTCTGTATGTGCCATCGCTGTTGCTGGTGTCCTCCCCGCCTCCAGCCCTCTCTGGTTCACCTCCAGCCCTCTCTTGTTCAGCCTCCTGTATTTGTCATCACTGTTGCTGGTGTCCTCCCCGCCTCCAGCACTCTCTGGTTCACCTTCAGCCCTCTCTGGTTCAGCCTCCTGTATGTATCATCACTGTTGCTGGTTTCCTCTCCGCCTCCAGACCTCTCTGGTCAACCTTAAGCCTTCTCTTATTCAGTCTCCTGTATGTGTCATTGCTGTTGCTGGTGTGCTCCCTGCCGCCAGCACTCACTGGTCCACCTCCAGCCCTCCCTTGTTCAGCCTTCTGTATGTGTCATCGCTGTTGCTGGTGTCCTCCTCGCCTCTAGCCCTTTCTGGTCCACCTCCAGCCTTCTCTTATTCAGTCTCCTGTATGTGTCATCACTGTTGCTGGTGTCCTCCCCGCCTCCAGCCCTCTTTGGCCCACCTCCAGCCCTCTGTTGTTCAGCCTCTTGTATATGTCATCGCTGGTGCTGGTGTCTTCCCCGCCTCCAGCCCTTTCTGGTTCACCTCCAGCCTTCTCTTATTCAGTCTCCTGTATGTTTCATTGCTGTTGCTGGTTTCCTCCCTGCCGCCAGCCCTCTCTGGTCCACCTCCAGCCCCCTCTTGTTCAACCTTCTGTATGTGTCATCGCTGTTGCTGGTGTCCTGCCCGCCTCCAGCACTCTCTGGTTCACCTTCAGCCCTCTCTGGTTCAACCTCCTGTATGTGTCATCACTGTTGCTGGTTTCCTCTCACCTCCAGCCCTCTCTGGTCAACCTTTAGCCCTCTCTTGTTTAGCCTCTGGAGGACACCAGCTGGTGCTCGTGTCCTCCCTGCCTCCAGCCCTTTCTGGTCCACCTCCAGCCTTTTCTTATTCAGTCTCCTGTATGTGTCATTGCTGTTGCTGGTGTGCTCCCTGCCGCCAGCCCTCTCTGGTCCACCTCCAGCCTCTCTTGTTCAGCCTTCTGTATGTGTCATCGCTGTTGTGGTGTCCTCACTGCCTCCAGCCCTCTCTGGTCCACCTCCAACCCTATGTTGTTCAGCCTCTTGTAGATGTCATCGCTGGTGCTGGTGTCTCTCCCGCCTCCAGCCCTCTCTGGTCCACCTCCAACCCTATGTTGTTCAGCCTCTTGTATATGTCATCGCTGGTGCTGGTGTCCTCTCCGCCTCCAGCACTTTCTGGTCCACCTCCAGCCTTCTCTTATTCAGTCTCTTGTATGTGACATTGCTGTTGCTGGTGTCCTCCCTGCTTCCAGCCCGCTCTGGTCCACCTCCAGCCCTCTCTTGTTTAGCCTTCTGTATGTGTCATCGCTGTTGCTGGTGTCCTCTCCGCCTCCAGCCTTCTATGGCCCACCTCCAGCCCTCTGTTGTTCAGCCTCTTGTATGTGTCATCACTGTTGCTGGTGTCCTCTCCGCCTCCAGCCCTCTCTGGTCCACCTCCAGCCCTCTGTTGTTCAGCCTCTTGTATATGTCATCGCTGGTGCTGGTGTCCTCTCCACCTCCAGCCCTCTCTGGTCCACCTCCAACCCTCTGTTGTTCAGCCTCTTGTATATGTCATCGCTGGTGCTGGTGTACTCCCCGCCTCCAGCCCTTTCTGGTCCACCTCCAGCCTTCTCTTATTCAGTCTCCTGTATGTGTCATTGCAGTTGCTGGTGTCCTCACTGCTGCCAGCACTCACTGGTCCACCTCCAGCACTCCCTTGTTCAGCCTTCTGTATGTGTCATCGCTGTTGCTGGTGTCCTCCCCGCCTTTAGCCCTTTCTGGTCCACTCCAGCCTTCTCTTATTCTGTCTCCTGTATGTGTCATTGCTGTTGCTGGTGTCCTCCTGCCGCCAGTGCTCTCTGGTCCTCCTCCAGCCCTCTCTTGTTCAGCCTTCTGTATGTGTCATCGGTGTTGCTGGTGTCCTCCCCGCCTTCAGCCCTCTCTGGTTCACCTCCAGCCCTCTCTTGTTCAGCCTCCTGTATGTGTCATCACTGTTGCTGGTGTCCTCTCCGCCTCCAGCCCTCTCTGGTCCACCTTCAGCCCTCTCTTGTTTAGTCTCTTGTATATGTCATCGCTGGTGCTGGTGTCCTCCCCGCCTCCAGCACTTTCTGGTCCACCTCCAGCCTTCTCTTATTCAGTCTCCTGTATGTGTCATTGCTGTTGCTGTTGTCCTCCCTGCCTCCAGCCCTCTTTGGTCCACCTCCAGCCCTCTCTTGTTCAACTTTCTGTATGTGTCATCGCTGTTGCTGGTGTCCTTCCCGCCTCCAGCACTCTCTGGTTCACCTTCAGCACTCTCTTGTTCAGCCTCCTGTATGTGTCATCACTGTTGCTGGTGTCCTCTCCGCCTCCAGCCCTCTCTGGTCCACCTTCAGCCCTCTCTTGTTTAGTCTCTTGTATATGTCATCGCTGGTGCTGGTGTCTTTCCCGCCTGCAGCCCTTTCTGGTCCACCTCCAGCCTTTTCTTATTCAGTCTCCTGTATGTGTCATTGCTGTTGCTGTTGTCCTCCCTGCCTCCAGCCCTCTTTGGTCCACCTCCAGCCCTCTCTTGTTCAACTTTCTGTATGTGTCATCGCTGTTGCTGGTGTCCTTCCCGCCTCCAGCCCTCTCTGGTTCACCTTCAGCACTCTCTTGTTCAGCCTCCTGTATGTGTCATCACTGTTGCTGGTGTCCTCTCCGCCTCCAGCCCTCTCTGGTCCACCTCCAGCCCTCTGTTGTTCAGCCTCTTGTATATGTCATCGCTGGTGCTGGTGTCCTCTCCGCCTCCAGCCCTCTCTGGTCCACCTCCAACCCTCTGTTGTTCAGCCTCTTGTATATGTCATCGCTGGTGCTGGTGTACTCCCCGCCTCCAGCCCTTTCTGGTCCACCTCCAGCCTTCTCTTATTCAGTCTCCTGTATGTGTCATTGCTGTTGCTGGTGTCCTCACTGCTGCCAGCACTCACTGGTCCACCTCCAGCACTCCCTTGTTCAGCCTTCTGTATGTGTCATCGCTGTTGCTGGTGTCCTCCCCGCCCCTAGCCCTTTCTGGTCCATCTCCAGCCTTCTCTTATTCTGTCTCCTGTATGTGTCATTGCTGTTGCTGGTGTCATCCCTGCCGCCAGTGCTCTCTGGTCCACCTCCAGCCTTCTCTTATTCAGTCTCCTGTATGTGTCATTGTTGTTGCTGGTGTCCTCCTTGCCTCCAGCCCTCTCTGGTCCACCTCCAGCCCTCTCTTGTTCAGCCTTCTGTATGTGTCATGGCTGTTGCTGGTGTCATCCCCGCCTCCAGCCCTCTCTGGTTCACCTCCAGCCCTCTCTTGTTCAGCCTCCTGTATATGTCATCACTGTTGCTGGTGTCCTCTCCGCCTCCAGCCCTCTCTGGCCTACCTCCAGCCCTCTGTTGTTCAGCCTCTTGTATATGTCATCGCTAGTGCTGGTATCGTCCCCGCCCCCAGCCCTTTCTCGTCCACCTCCAGCCTTCTCTTATTCAGTCTCCTGTATGTGTCATTGCTGTTGCTGGTGTCCTCCCTGCCGCCAGCCCTCTCTGGTCCACCTTCAGCCTTATCTTGTTCAACTCTCTGTATGTGTCATCGCTGTTGCTGGTGTCCTTCCCGCCTCCAGCACTCTCTGGTTCACCTTCAGCCTTCTCTTATTCAGTCTCTTGTATGTGACATTGCTGTTGCTGGTGTCCTCCCTGCTTCCAGCCCTCTCTGGTCCACCTCCAGCCCTCTCTTGTTTAGCCTTCTGTATGTGTCATCGCTGTTGCTGGTGTCCTCTCCGCCTCCAGCCTTCTTTGGCCCACCTCCAGCCCTCTGTTGTTCAGCCTCTTGTATATGTCATCGCTGGTGCTGGTGACCTCCCCGCCTCCAGCCCTTTCTGGTCCACCTCCAGCCTTCTCTTATTCAGTCTCCTGTCTGTGTCATTGCTGTTGCTGGTGTCCTCCCTGCTTCCAGCCCTCTCTGGTCCACCTCCAGCCTTCTCTTATTCAGTCTCCTGTATGTGTCATTGCTGTTGCTGGTGTCCTCCTTGACTCCAGCCCTCTCTGGTCCGCCTCCAGCCCTCTCTTGTTCAGCCTTCTGTATGTGTCATGGCTGTTGCTGGTGTCATCTCCCCGCCTCCAGCCCTCTCTGGTTCACCTCCAGCCCTCTCTTGTTCAGCCTCCTGTATATGTCATCACTGTTTGCTGGTGTCCTCTCCGCCTCCAGCCCTCTCTGGCCTACCTCCAGCCCTCTCTTGTTCAGCCTCCTGTATATGTCATCACTGTTGCTGGTGTCCTCTCCGCCTCCAGCCCTCTCCGGCCTACCTCCACCCCCCCCCTTTTTTTTTTTTGTCATCGCTAGTGCTGGTAGTCCTTCCCGCCCCAGCCCTTCTCTGTTCCACCTCAGCCTTCTCTTATTCAGTCTCCTGTATGTGTCATTGCTGTTGCTGGTGTCCTCTCCGCCTCCAGCCCTCTCTGGTCCACCTCAGCCTACTTGTTCAGCTCTCTGTATGTGTCATCGCTGGTTGCTGGTGTCCTTCCGCCTTCCAGCCTCTCTGGTCCACCTCCAGCCCTCTGTTATTCAGTCTCCTGTATTGTCATCTGCTGTTGCTGTTGTCTCCCCTGCCTCCAGCCCTCTTCTGGTCCACCTCCAGCCTTCTCTTGTTCAAGTTCTGTATGTGTCATTCGCTGTTGCTGGTGTCCTCACGCCTCCAGCACTCACTGGTCACCTCAGCACTCCTTGTTCAGCCTTCTGTATGTGTCATCACTGTTGCTGGTGTCCTCTCCGCCTCCAGCCCTTCTGGTCCACCTTCCAGCCTCTCTGTTTAGCCTCCTGTATAGTGATTCGCTGTGCTGGTGTCTCCCTGCCTGCAGCCTTTCTGGTCCACCTCCAGCCTTCTTCTTATTCAGTCTCCTGTATGTGTCATTGCTGTTGCTGTGTCCTCCTGCTCCAGCCTCTCTTGGTCCACCTCCAGCCCTCTCTTGTTCAACTTTCTGTATGTGTCATCGCTGTTGCTGGTGTCCTTCCCCGCCTCCAGCCCTCTCTGGTTCACCTTCAGCACTCTCTTGTTCAGCCTCCTGTATGTGTCATCACTGTTGCTGGTGTCCTCTCCGCCTCCAGCCCTCTCTGGTTCCTACCTCCAGCCCTCTCTTGTTCAGCCTCCTGTATATGTCATCACTGTTGCTGGTGTCCTCTCCGCCTCCAGCCCTCTCCGGCCTACCTCCAGCCCTCTGTTGTTCAGCCTCTTGTATATGTCATCGCTAGTGCTGGTATCCTCCCCGCCCCAGCCCTTTCTCGTCCACCTCCAGCCTTCTCTTATTCAGTCTCCTGTGTGTGTCATTGCTGTTGCTGGTGTCCTCCCTGCCGCCAGCCCTCTCTGGTCCACCTTCAGCCTTATCTTGTTCAACTCTCTGTATGTGTCATCGCTGTTGCTGGTGTCCTTCCCGCCTCCAGCACTCTCTGGTCCACCTCAGCCTTCTCTTATTCAGTCTCTCTGTATGTGTCATTGCTGTTGCTGGTGTCCTCCCTGCCTCCAGCCCTCTTCTGGTCCACCTCCAGCCCTCTCTTGTTCAACTTCTGTATGTGTCATCGCTGTTGCTGGTGTCCTTCCCGCCTCCAGCCTCTTGGTCCACCTCCAGCCCTCTCTTGTTCAGCCTCCTGTATGTGTCATCGCTGTTGCTGGTGTCCTCTCCGCCTCCAGCCCTTCTGGTCCACCTTCAGCCTTCTCTGTTTCAGCTCTCTGTATAGTGTATCGCTGTGTGCTGGTGTCCTCCCGCCTCCAGCCCTTTCTGGTCCACCTCCAGCCTTCTCTTATTCAGTCTCCTGTATGTGTCATTGCTGTTGCTGTTGTCCTCCCTGCCTCCAGCCCTCTTTGGTCCACCTCCAGCCCTCTCTTGTTCAAGCTTTCTGTATGTGTCATCGCTGTTGCTGGTGTCCTTCCCGCCTCCAGCCCTCTCTGGTCCCTCAGCCTCTGTTGTTCAGCCTCTGTATGTGTCATCGCTGTTGCTGGTGTCCTCCCGCCTCCAGCCCTTCTCTGTCCACCTCCAGCCTTCTCTTTTCAGCTCTCCTGTATGTGTCATGCTGTTGCTGGTGTCCTCCCGCCTCCAGCCCTCTCTGGTCCACCTCCAGCCTTATCTTGTTCAACTCTCTGTATGTGTCATCGCTGTTGCTGGTGTCCTCCCGCCTCCAGCCCTCTCGGTCCACCTCCAGCCTTCTCTTATTCAGTCTCTGTATGTGTCATTGCTGTTGCTGGTGTCCTCCCTGCCTCCAGCCCTCTCTGGTCCACCTCCAGCCTTCTCTTGTTCAACTTTCTGTATGTGTCATCGCTGTTGCTGGTGTCCTTCCCGCCTCCAGCACTCTCTGGTTCACCTTCAGCCTTCTCTTGTTCAGCCTCTGTATGTGTCATGCTGTTGCTGGTGTCCTCCCGCCTTCCAGCCCTCTCTGGTCCACCTCAGCCTCTCTTGTTAGCCTCTGTATGTGTCATCGCTGTTGCTGGTGTCCTCTCCCGCTCCAGCCCTTCTCTGGTCCACCTCCAGCCTCTCTTGTTCAGCCTCTGTATGTGTCATCGCTGTTGCTGGTGTCCTCCCGCCTCCAGCCCTCTTTGGTCCACCTCCAGCCCTCTCTTGTTCAGACCTCTCTGTATGTGTCATCGCTGTTGCTGGTGTCCTCCCGCCTCCAGCCCTCTCTGGTCCACCTCCAACCCTCTATTTTTCAGCCTCTTGTATATGTCATTGCTGGTGCTGGTGTCCTTTCTGCCGCCAGCCCTCTCTGGTCCACCTCCAGCCCTCTCTTGTTCTTCCTTATGTATGTGTCATCGGTGTTGCTGGTGTCCTCCCCGCCTACAGCCCTCTCTGGTCCACCTCCAGCCCTCTGTTGTTCATCCTCTTGTATATGTCATCGCTGGTGCTGGTGTCCTCCCCGCCTCCAGCCCTTTCTGGTCCACCTCCAGCCTTCTCTTATTCAGTCTTCTGTTTGTGTCATTGCTGTTGCTGGTGTCCTCCCTGCCGCCAGCCCTCTCTGGTCCACCTCCAGCCCTCTCTTGTTCAGCCTTCTGTATGTGTCATCGCTGTTGCTGGAGTCCTCCCTGCCTCCAGCCCTCTCTGGTCCACCTCCAGCCCTCTGTTGTTCAGCCTCTTGTATATGTCATCGCTGGTGCTGGTGTCCTCCCCGCCTCCAGCTCTTTCTGGTCCACCTCCAGCCTTCTCTTATTCAGTCTCCTGTATGTGTCATTGCTGTTGCTGGTGTCCTCCTTGCTTCCAACCCTCTCTGGTCCACCTCCAGCCTTCTCTTGTTCAGCCTTCTGTATGTGTCATCGCTGTTGCTGGTATCCTCCCCGCCTCCAGCCCTTTCTGGTCCACCTCCAGCCTTCGCTTATTCAGTCTCCTGTTTGTGTCATTGCTGTTGCTGGTGTCCTCCCTGCCGCCAGCCCTCTCTGGTCCACCTCCAGCCCTCTCTTGTTCAGCCTCCTGTATGTGTCATCTCTGTCTCTGTTGTCCTGTCCACCTCCAGCCCTTTCTGGTCCACCTCCAGCCTTCTCTTATTCAGTCTCCTGTATGTGTCATTGCTGTTGCTGGTGTCCTTTCTGCCGCCAGCTCTCTCTGGTCCACCTCCAGCCCTCTCTTGTTCAGCCTTCTGTATGTGTCATTGCTGTTGCTGGTGTCCGCCCTGCCGCCAGCCCTCTCTGGTCCCCCTCCAGCCCTTTCTTGTTCAGCCTCCTGTATATGTCATCACTGTTGCTGGTGTCCTCTCCGCCTCCAGCCCTCTCTGTTCCTCCTCCAGCCCTCTCTGGTTCAGCCTCTTGTATATATTATCGCTGGTGCTGGTGTCTTCCACGCCTCCAGCTTTTTCTGGTCCACCTCCAGCCTTCTCTTGTTCAGCCTCCTGTATGTGTCATCACTGTTGCTGGTGTCCTTTCCGCCTTCCACCTTCCGCCCGGGCAGAAGGCGGGGAGGAAACCAGCAACAGTAAAGACACATACAGGAGGCAGAACAAGAAAGGGCTTGAGGTGGACCAGAGGAGGCTGGAGGCAACGAGGACACCAGCAACAGTGATGACACATACAGTAGGCTGAACAAGAGAGGGCTGGAGGTGGACCACAGAGGGTTGTAGGCGGGGAGGACACCAGCAGCAGCAGTGATGACACATACTGGAGGCTGAACAAGAGAGCACTGGAGGTGGACCAGAGAGGGCTGGAGGCGGAGAGGACACCATAGAACAGCAATAACTCATTACTAAGTCCCTCTGGACTCCTTATCCATAAACTTTACCAAGTCTTTTTTCCAACTTACGGGGGGGGGGATAGAGACATGGGGGACCCCTTCCCTGAATGCAGCACACACGCTGCATTCAGCACTGCATTCGGTTAGCATTGCACCAGGGGGCGACAGGTCCTCTTTAAATATTGTTCTTTTCTGTTGGGTCATGCAAAGCATAAGCTTTTTTTTTTTTTAAATCATCAATATACTGTTTATGTTTATGATGGCACCCCTGTCATTGTTCAGATTTTCTCTTGCAATGTCCAGTGTTGGTGAGAAGGAGTTGCTAATAGTGTATTCTTCAACAGTTTAGTAAATTATATAAGATATAATTGCAACAGACTGAAGTTTTCTATACAGAGGTCCATGGCAAAGAAGCATATACCATCCAGTACACATTTCTTTACAGTGGGTTCAAATAGTGGACAGTTTTCATCCACCCTGATTGTTTTGATAACCACTATGCAGATGCCCCCCAGAGTGGGCATAAAGTGGATTGATGTTAAGTCTGTTGGGCATTAAACCCCTCCAGTTCAAGTTTCTGCTTACTGAATTGGCCTGGAAAGATGATGCTTTTCTGATAGCCAATGTCCTGCAGTCACAACCTGGGACAGCGTACCTGCTGCCCTGGGCTGATCTATATATATACATGCCTAATTGTGTCCATCATCTACTTCCGTTTGAATGTTTTGGAAACCCACAATTCACTGGAAGAACGCCGGAAGCCATACTGGGAAACTCAAGTGATGAATGTCCTAATATGGTACCCGCTGGTGGTACTAACCCCTTGCGCGGTACCACCAGTGTGACACTGCCGAGCACCCACCACACATCTGCACAACCTACGCCCGCCTCGCTGCATGTCCAGACAACACACACCCACCCTGCTGAACATCATGACCCACTGCATCCAGCCACAGCCAGCAGGAAAGTTCATGGCTTGCGCCCTGTGCAGGAGATGGGGTGGGTTGAACCCAATCTCAGTAAGCACAAGTCACAAGCTCCGGATTTTCCTGCCAGCTGTAGCTGTGGCTGAGTAGAAGTGAGTGCAGGTGGCTACACATACATGTACACACATGTACACACATATAAACACATACATATACATATACATGCATTTGCACACATACAAACATAACTATACACATACATGTGCACACACACATGTACACACATACATGTACATACATATACACACATACACACATGCTTACACATATATATATACAGTTGTGGCCAAAAGTATTGACACCCCTGCAATTCTGTCAGATAATACTCAGTTTCTTCCTGAAAATGATTGCAATCACAAATTCTTTGATATTATTAACTTCATTTAATTTGTCTTCAATGAAAAAACACAAAAAGAATTGTCCTAAAGCCAAATTGGATATAATTCCACACCAGACATAAAAAGGGGGAGGGGGAGGATTAGCACTCTTTGAAAATCATGTGATGCTTCTCTAATTTGTGTAATTAACAGCACCTGTAATTTACCTGTGGAACCTAGCAGGTGTTGGCAATAACTAAATCACACTTGCAGCCAGTTGACATGGATTAAAGTTGACTCAACCTCTGTCCTGTGAAGACCAAAGAACTGTCTGAGGACTTGAGAAACCAAATTGTGAGGAAGCATGAGCAATCTCAAGGCTACAAGTCCATCTCCAAAGACCTGAATGTTCCTGTGTCAAGAAGTTTAAAGCCCATGGCACTGTGGCTATCCTCCCTAGATGTGGACGGAAAAGAAAAATTGACGAGAGATTTCAACGCAAGATTGTGCGGATGGTGGATAAAGAACTTCGACTAACATCCAAATAAGTTCAAGCTGCCCTGCAGTCCAAGGGTACAAAAGTGTCAACCCGTACTATCCGTTGGCATCTGAATGAAAAGGGAATGTATGGTAGGATACCCAAGAAGACCCCACTTCTTACCCGAGACATAAAAAATCCAGGTTGGAGTTTGCCAAAACTTAACTGAGAAAGCCTAAAGAATGTTCTCTGGTCAGATGAGACAAAAGTAGAGCTTTTTGGGCAAAGGCATCAACATAGAGTTTACAGGAGAAAAAAAGAGGCATTCAAAGAAAAGAACACAGTCCCTACAGTCAAACATGGCGGAGGTTCCCTTATGTTTTGGGGATTCTTTGCTGCCTCTGGCACTGGACTACTTGACCGTGTGCATGGCATTATGAAGTCTGAAGACTACCAACAAATTTTGCAGCATAATGTAGGGTCCAGTGTGAGAAAGCTGGGTCTCCCTCAGAGATCATGGGTCTTCCAGCAGGACAATGACCCAAAACACACTTCAAAAAGCACTAGAAAATGGTTTGAGAGAAAGCACTGGAGACTTCTAAGGTGGCCAGCAATGAGTCCAGACCTGAATCCCTTAGAACACCTGTGGAGAGATCTAAAAATGGTAGTTTGGAGAAGGCACCCTTCAAATATCAGGGACCTGCAGCAGTTTGCCAAAGAAAAATGGTCTAAAATTCCAGCAGAGCATTGTAAGAATCTCATTTATGGTTACCGGAAGCTGTTGATCGCAGTTATTTTGGCTAAAGGTTGTGCAACCAAGTATTAGGCTGAGGGTGCCAATACTTTTGTCTGGCCCATTTTTGGAGTTTTGTGTGAAATGATCAATGTTTTGCTTTTTGCTTCATTCTCTTTTGTGTTTTTTCATTTAAAGGGAACCTGACCCCTCCAAGTCACCCCCAACCCTATTAATACCTGTCCCTGCACCCTAACATATCAGTATTAGTGCTCCTGTTCTATAAAAAAAAAAAAAAAAAAGCACTCTGTAACATTGGAATAATCAACAATATACACTTACAAATCTGAGACTTCTTGTCCCTGAATAAGTCTCACAGGGCGTCCCCTGTGCGACTCTAAGCCCTCCCTAGGTGCTCATTGTCTTGCTCCGAATGATCCACCCTCTATCTGTCTGTGCTGCTGTGATGTGTAGCTGAAACAAGACTAATGATTTGCATTCTGTGAGTGATAGAGAGGGGGGAGGGCAACGCCTGCATAAGCAGAGCACACAGACAGAGAGAGGGTGGATCCTGGAGCCTGCAAAACAACACATCCTAAGGGCTAAAGAATATAGCCCCTGCTAATTATAATCCCTAATGAGTAAGTATTAAAACGTTTTTATGCACT
The DNA here is from genome assembly GCA_033576535.1 of Allobates femoralis. NCBI lineage: Eukaryota > Metazoa > Chordata > Amphibia > Anura > Aromobatidae > Allobates > Allobates femoralis. The sequence continues at coordinate 156,291,602 of JARQOC010000002.1, read as the reverse complement.
TTCACAGGATGCTTTTAGGAAACCAAAGAAGTGTGAAATTAGTAATAATATGCTGCAGAGACATGTTTTGATAGCTTAGGAGACATTCTGGAGGTGACAGAATCCCTTTAAGACAAATTAAATGAAGATATTAATACCAAAGAATTTGTTATTCCAATCATTTTCAGGAAGACACTGAGTATTATCTGACAGAATTGCAGGGGTGTCAATACTTTTGGCAACAACTGTATACACATATACATGTTGTGGGGCAGCGCCTGGATTGCACGTCAGGAAACACGTGTAGCCCGGTAGTGGTTCAAACAGGACCCGGTGTTTATTGCTGATACACACAGCGGTGGCACAGTCTGCCGTTCCGGGTCGCAGCCGGTTACACAAGACACAGTTCATATAACGTACCCGGGTCATTCAGGCCAAAGGCCTCCGTTCTAGGTCACCCCGAGTTCCCCAGCCCTCCTGGGCTAGGCCGTGTTAGACTAGCACACGGCCTCTTGGAACTCTAGACCTCTCCTGTCTATCTCTCTGCTGCTGCTGCAGCTAAGGCACAAATCTCTGTACAGGGAACCCCGCCCTGCCTCCTGACCGGGCTTTTAACTCCGTGTCTACTTCCGGGACCTTGCAAGACCCGGAGCGGAGGGAGCGGACCGTCCCTTTCTCTCATACCCTATACCGGGCTCAATACGTGACAGTGCGCATTCTGGGGGAGACATAGCGCCCCTCACATATGATCCCCCGCACTGTCTCACACACCCCCCCCCTCGGTTCAAACTTGTGGGGTTGAACCCCAGCCATCATACAGGGCGCCCGGGACAGGGCATCCGCATTACCCTGCAACTTGCCAGCCCGATGCTCCACCGTAAAATTGAAGTTTTGGAGGGACAGGAACCACCGGGTGACCCGAGCGTTCCGTTCCTTGGCGTTCCGCATCCAGACCAGGGGAGCGTGATCCGTGATCAACCGGAACTGTCGCCCAAGCAAATAATAACGTAGGGACTCCAAGGCCCATTTAACAGCCAAGCATTCCTTCTCCACTACGCTATAATTCTTTTCTGCCGGCGACAATTTCGGGCTTAAGTAAGTGACCGGATGTTCTTCTCCGTTCTCCTTCCACTTCCTGCGACAGCACAGCCCCCAGCCCCACCTCCGAGGCGTCTGTTTGCACAACGAAGGCGTGTTTGAAGTTAGGACTGATGAGGACGGGCTGTCCGCACAAGGCCAACTTCATGGACTGGAAGGCTGCCTCTGCTTGGGGATTCCAACGCACCAACGTCGTTCTCTTCCCTTTCAACAGGTCGGACAGGGCCGCCGTTCGCCCAGCAAAGTTGGGTATGAAACGTCGGTAATACCCAACTATGCCGAGAAACGCCCTCACCTGTTTGGTAGACACCTGTCGGGGCCAATTTTGAATGGCCTCGATTTTGTTAATTTGGGGTTTGATAACCCCCCGCCCAATCACATAGCCCAGGTACCGGGCCTCCTCGAGCCCCATGGCACATTTTTTTGGATTCGCCGTCAGGCCGGCGGCCCTGAGCGAATCTACCACGGCCTGTACCTGGGATAAGTGGGTATGCCAATCAGGACTAAAGATGATGATATCATCCAGGTAGGCGGACGCGTACTTCCGATGGGGCTCTAACACTATGTCCATGAGCCGCTGAAATGTGGCCGGGGCTCCATGCAACCCAAAAGGCAACACGACATAGTGATAGAGGCCTTCCGGAGTAACAAAGGCGGTTTTTTCCTTGGCCGACTTTGTCAGCGGCACTTGCCAGTAGCCTTTTGTCAGATCGAGCGTCGCCGATCAAGAATGGCGCGACAACTTCAGCCCACTGAGCCGGCGGGAGGCCTTCTCGCTCTGCAGTGCGCTCGTAGATGGTGAGGAAGGCTTCTACGTCGTCCTCCGGACTCAGCTTCCGCAGGGCCGACCGGACCCGGTCCCGGGCCTCACGCCGTTCCGGGGAAGGCACTGCTGGCGGGTCTCGTAGGGCCACGATGTGCTGCAGGAGCAGTTCATTCATCTTCTGCTGTTGCTCCTGCTGCTCTTGCTGCCGCTGCTGGGTAAGTACCAGCTGCCTTAGGATTTCCTCCATATCAGCGGCAGGCCTGAACTGTAGCGTGGCCGGCTTAAGTATGGACATACAGTGCCGGGCACCCCGCAAGACTGGCGGCTATTCTGACTGCTGCTCCTCTCACTTAGCCGCCGCTCATTGTCCTCATGAAACAGTCACTTTCACCGGGTCGGCCCGCTTGCCCGCATTCTCCACCATATGTGGGGCAGCGCCTGGATTGCACGTCAGGAAACACGTGTAGCCCGGTAGTGGTTCAAACAGGACCCGGTGTTTATTGCTGATACACACAGCGGTGGCACAGTCTGCCGTTCCGGGTCGCAGCCGGGTACACAAGACACAGTTCATATAACGTACCCGGGTCCTTCAGGCCAAAGGCCTCCGTTCTAAGTCACCCCGAGTTCCCCAGCCCTCCTGGGCTAGGCCGTGTTAGACTAGCACACGGCCTCTTGGAACTCTAGACCTCTCCTGTCTATCTCTCTGCTGCTGCTGCAGCTAAGGCACAAATCTCTGTACAGGGAACCCCGCCCTGCCTCCTGACCAGGCTTTTAACTCCGTGTCTACTTCCGGGACCTTGCAAGACCCGGAGCGGAGGGAGCGGACCGTCCCTTTCTCTCATACCCTATAACGGGCTCAATACGTGACAGTGCGCATTCTGGGGGAGACATAGCGCCCCTCGCATATGATCCCCCGCACTGTCTCACAATGTACACACATACTTGTACACACCTACATATACATATACACACATGTAGGTATACACATACATATACACACACAAGCATATACACAAATATAAATATACACACACATACATGTACACACATACACAAACATGTACTCATATATACACATGCATTTACATAGCCCCCATGCTGGCACACATAGACCCCATGCTCGTATACATTGCCCCCATGCTTGTACACATAGCTCTCATCCTGGCACACATAACCCCATGCTGGTACACATAGCCCCCATGTTGGACATAGCCCCCATTCTGGCACACATAGCTTCCATGTTGGTACACATAGCCCCCATGCTGGTACACATAGCCCCCATGCTGGCACACATAGCCGCCATCACACATAGCCCCCATCAGACAAAGCCCCTATGATGGTGTACATGGCTACATTACATATAGCCCCTCGATAGTATACATAGACCCCATCACATATAGCCCCCATGATGGTATACATTTCCCTATCACACATAGCCCCCACACTTGTATACATAGCCTCCATCATGCATAGCCCCCATGATAGTACACATAGCTCCATAATACATAGCCCTCATGATGGTATGCAAATCCCCATCACCCATGCTGGTACACATAGACCTCATGCTGGCACACATAGCCTCCAAGCTAGTACGCATAGCCCCCATGTTGGATATAGCCCCATCCTGGTGCACATAGCCCCCATGTTGGTACACATAGCCCCCATGCTGGCATACATAGCCTCAATGCTGGTACACATAGCCCCCTATCACATATAGCCCCCATGCTGGTATACATAGCGCCCATCACACATAACCCCCATGATAGTATAAAGAGCCCCCATCTCACATAGTCCCCATGATTTTAGACATAACCCCCCTCACACATAACCCCATCACACATAGCCCCTATGATGGTATACATTTCCCCCATCACATTTTGCCCCCATGCCAGTATACATAGCCTCCATCACACATAGTACCATGATGGTACACATAGCCCCCATCATACATAGCCCCCATGATGGTATACATATCCCCATCTCATATAGCCACCATCATGGCACACATAGCCCCCATGCTGGCACACATAGCTACCATCATGGCACACATAGCCCCCATGTTAATATACATAGCACTCATGCTGGTACGCATAGCCCCCATCATACATAACCCCCATGATTGTATACATAGCCCCCCATTAAACATAGCCCCCATGATGGTATACATTTCTCCCTCACAAATAGCCCCATACTGGTATATATAGCCCCCATCACACATAGTCCCCATGATGGTACATATAGTCCTCATTGTAGCACACACTTAAAAAATAATAAAAGATCATACTCACGTCTCTCCATCGCTCCCTGCAGTCGGCGCCATCTCTCCATCCGTCTGCTTGTGTCGGCATCCAGTCATGTGAGCAGCGCACAGTGATGACGTCACTGTGCAGCGACGCTCACATGACCAGATAGTGAGGAAGGCATGGGCAGCAGTGAGCGATGGAGTGAGGTGAGCATGATATCGCCTTCATAGTCACGACTTTCCATGTAATGAAAGCATGGGAGGCAGTGACAATCAACACAGGCTGCAGCCGCTGAGCTGTGGACCCGGTCATTAGGCTCCTGTCATATGCGCCGCTCCCCTGCCGGTGATGGGCAAGGGGATGCAGTGAATATTACATGAGCCTAATGAGCTGGAACACTTGATCATGGGCTGCAACTGCAGCCTGTTCCTGAAGCCTCCAGCTCCCCGACACCGTTCCAGAGCCACCCCCACCATACAGCACAAATTGGGATTATAAACCATACCCCACAATTTCCCCAAAAATTTATAATCCGAAACTACTGTAATTATGGTGCTATTTTTATCTATTTTCCCATTGTAAAAATATAAAATCTAGGGCTATAAACACCATTTTACACAATTCCAAAATTATAACCCAGGAGTCAGGCCGATATATTAAAAAATGATCATTTATTTGTTAATTTAGTCAAAAACTGGTTACAAAGGAGATACAAGGAACACAGTACAGGTATAACCCACTTGGTATATCATAACCCATATATAGTTAGAGTTCATCCTACAAATACATACATAATGCACTAAATCCCAACATCCAATGTAAAGGGCCCCAAGACAGAACTCTCATGTACTGACAAATGTCAAAACAAAACCAAGGGGGTTAAAATGTATTACCTGCCTGTGACCGCGTTTCGCATTAGCTTCGTCTGAGGAGGGTGGTCACTGTTTGAAAGACAGGTTCTTATATACCATGGCCACAATGAGACAGCGTCTGATGTCACATCCGGTAAATCCTGGATGTGATGCGGACGCCACATCATATGCACTTCTGGCCAGTCGCCAGGCAACCGGCAGGAAGAGCCCACTCCCCACCCCACAATTAACGCCATGAAGTAATCATAAAGTGACAGTGCAATAAATATACAATAATATACATATTCAATGTAGACATAGGAAACGTGCTTATACGATTGTACTCATTATAAAACAAAACAATACACGTGCTAGTACAATTATAATATGTTTACATCTGCAAGTCTCATCTAACTATACATACATCTTGACACCGGCCGTTGTATCAACCAATCATTCATGCCAAGCAGAACAATAAAGTGCATAATAATGAACAAGACGAATGTGAATGTGAATGTGCCCGTGACATCCGTGCTTCATGTGTCAGTCAATATGTTGATATATATTATCCATTGGGTTGTCTAAATGGGAATTTTCTTATGGATTTTATATTTTACTAGATGGCGGCCCGATTCTAAAGAATCGGGTAGTCTAGAATCCATATATAGTTTATTTACTAATAGTTATGGGAGTGCGGTGAAATGAATTGTGTGTATACAGGCGGCTCTGTGGGTAGCACTGCGCGCGGTGGCTCAGTGGGTAGCACTGCGCGCGGTGGCTCAGGGGGTAGCACTGCGCGCGGTGGCTCAGTGGTTAGCACTGCGCATGGTGGCTCAGTGGTTAGCACTGCGCGCGGTGGCTCAGTGGTTAGCACTGCGCGCGGTGGCTCAGTGGTTAGCAGTGAGCGCGGTGGCTCAGTGTTTAGCAGTGAGTGTGGTGGCTCAGTGGTTAGCAGTGAGTGCAGTGAGCAGAGTTGTCAGCGCAGCACCGTGGGCAGAGTGGTCAGCGCAGCGCCGTGGGCTGAGTGGTCAGCGCAGCGCCGTGGGCAGAGTGGTCAGCGCAGCGCCGTGGGCAGGGTGGTCAGCGCAGTGCCATGGGCAGGGTGGTCAACGCAGCGCCGTGGGCAGAGTGGTCAGCGCAGCACTGTGGGCAGAGTGGTCAGTGCAGCGCCGTGGGCAGAGTGGTCAGCGCAGCGCCGTGGGCAGAGTGGTCAGCACACACATACACAAACACTCCGCTATACTTACCACCGACCCTGTGTCTTCCCCGCCGCCTGGATCCTGAGTCGACGTGTCGCCGCCCCCGGACGACTGGATCCAATATGTCGTCCGGGTAGTTTGGCGAGACATCTTGGACACTATATTGGATCCAGTAGTTCGGGGGCGTCGATATGTCAACTGAGGATCCAGGCAGCAGATGCAGGGCCGGTGGTAAGTATAGCGGAGTGTGTGTGTGTGTATGTCTGTGTACAAAGTTAAGGGAAGTGCGGACAAAGTGACGGAAGTGCCTACATACACACATATATACACATACTGTAGATTGCATATGGAGGGGTGAGGAGAGCGGAGGCTGGAGGGGTGAGGAGGGTTGAGGAGAGCAGAGAGGCTGGAGGGAAGAGGACAGGGAGAGGAGAGCGGAGGCTGGAGGGCAGAGGACAGGGAGAGGAGAGCAGAGGCTGGAGGGCAGAGGACAGGGAGAGGAGAGCGGAGGCTGGAGGGCAGAGGACAGGGAAAAGAGAGCGGAGGCTGGAGGGCAGAGGACAGGGGAGGCTGGAGGGCAGAGGACAGGGGAGGCTGAAGGGCAGAGGACAGGGGAGGCTGGAGGGCAGAGGAGAGGGGAGGCTAGAGGGCAGAGGACAGGGGAGGCTGGAGGGCAGAGGACAGGGAGAGGAGAGCAGAGGCTGGAGGGCAGAGGACAGGGAGAGGAGAGCGGAGGCTGGAGGGCAGAGGACAGGGAGAGGACAGCGGAGGCTGGAGGGCAGAGGACAGGGAGAGGAGAGCGAAGGCTGGAAGGCAGAGGACAGGGAGAGGAGAGCAGAGGCTGGAGGGCAGAGGACAGGGAGAGGAGAGCGGAGGCTGGAGGGCAGAGGACAGGGAAAGGACAGGGGAGGCTGGAGGGCAGAGGACAGGGGAGGCTGGAGGGCAGAGGACAGGGGAGGCTGGAGGGTAGAGGACAGATGAGGCTGGAGTGTGAGGACAGGGGAGGCTGGAGGGCAGAGGAGAGGGGAGGCTGGAGGGCAGAGGACAGGGAGAGGAGAGCGGAGGCTGAAGGGCAGAGGACAGGGAGAGGAGAGCGGAGGCTGGAGGGCAGAGGACAGGGAGAGGAGAGCGGAGGCTGGAGGGCAGAGGACAGGGAGAGGAGAGCGGAGGCTGTAGGGCAGAGGACAGGGAGAGGAGAGGGGAGGCTGGAGGGCAGAGGATAGGGGAGGCTGGAGGGTAGAGGTCAGGGGAGGCTGGAGGGTAGAGGACAGGGGAGGCTGGAGGGCAGAGGAGAGGGGAGGCTGGAGGGCAGAGGATAGGGAGAGGAGAGCGGAGGCTGGAGGGCAGAGGACAGGGAGAGGAGAGGGGAGGCTGGAGGGCAGAGGACAGGGGAGAGGAGAGCAGAGGCTGGAGGGCAGAGGACAGGGAGAGGAGAGGGGAGGCTGGAGGGCAGAGAATAGGGGAGGCTGGAGGGCAGAGGAGAGGGGAGGCTGGAGGGCAGAGAAGAGGGGAGGCTGGAGGGCAGAGGACAGGGGAGGCTGGAGGGCAGAGGACAGGGGAGGCTGAAGGGCAGAGGACAGGGGAGGCTGGAGGGCAGAGGACAGGGAAGGCTGGAGAGCAGAGGACAGGGGAAGCTGGAGGGCAGAGGACAGGGAAGGCTGGAGAGCAGAGGACAGGGGAAGCTGGAGGGCAGAGGACAGGGGAGGCTGGAGGGCAGAGGACAGGGGAGGCTGGAGGACAGGGAGAGGAGAGCGGAGGCTGGAGGGCAGAGGACAGGGAGAGGAGAGCAGAGGCTGGAGGGCAGAGGAAAGGAAGAGGAGAGCAGAGGCTGGAGGGCAGCGGACAGGGAGAGGAGAGCGGAGGCTGGAGAGCAGAGGACAGGGAGAGGTGAGGGGAGGCTGGAGGGAAGAGGACAGGGAGAGGAGAGGGGAGGCTAGAGGGCAGAGGAGAGGGGAGGGCAGACGACAGGGAGAGGAGAACGGAGGCTGGAGGGCAGAGGTCAGGGGAGGCTGGAGGGCAGAGGACAGGGGAGGCTGGAGGGCAGAGGACAGGGGAGGCTGGAGGGCAGAGGACAGGGGAGGCTGGAGGGCAGAGGACAGGGGAGGCTGGAGGGCAGAGGACAGGGGAGGCTGGAGGGTAGAGGACAGGGGAGGCTGGAGGGCAGAGGACAGGGGAGGCTGGAGGGCAGAGGACAGGTGAGGCTGGAGGGCAGAGGAGGCTGGAGAGCAGAGGACAGGGGAAGCTGGAGGGCAGAGGAGAGGGGAGGATGGAGGGCAGAGGCCAGGGGAGGCTGGAGGGCAGAGGCCAGGGGAGGCTTGATGGCAGAGGCCAGGGGAGACTTGATGGCAGAGGCCAGGGGAGGCTTGATGGCAGAGGCCAGGGGAGGCTTGATGGCAGAGGCCAGGGGAGGCTTGATGGCAGATGCCAGGGGAGGCTTGATGGCAGAGGCCAGGGGAGGCTGGAGGTGCAGAGGACAGGGGAGGCTGGAGGGTAGAGGACAGGGGAGGCTGGAGGGCAGAGGACAGGGGAGGCTGGAGGGCAGAGGACAGGTGAGGCTGGAGGGCAGAGGAGGCTGGAGAGCAGAGGACAGGGGAAGCTGGAGGGCAGAGGAGAGGGGAGGATGGAGGGCAGAGGCCAGGGGAGGCTGGAGGGCAGAGGCCAGGGGAGGCTTGATGGCAGAGGCCAGGGGAGACTTGATGGCAGAGGCCAGGGGAGGCTTGATGGCAGAGGCCAGGGGAGGCTTGATGGCAGAGGCCAGGGGAGGCTTGATGGCAGATGCCAGGGGAGGCTTGATGGCAGAGGCCAGGGGAGGCTGGAGGTGCAGAGGCCAGGGGAGGCTGGAGGGCAGAGGCCAGGGGAGACTGGAGGGCAGAGGCCAGGGGAGGCTGGAGGGCAGAGGCCAGGGGAGGCTGGAGGGCAGAGGCCAGGGGAGTCTGGAGGGCAGAGCCTGGGGAGGCTGGAGCGGGCAGGTCAGAGGCTGCTGGAGAGGGCAGGTCAGAGGCTGCGGGAGCGGGCAGGTCAGAGGATGCTGTAGCGGGCAGGTCAGAGGCTGCTGGAGCGGGCAGGTCAGAGGCTGCTGGAGCGGGCAGGTCAGAGGCTGCTGGAGTGGGCAGGTCAGAGGCTGCGGGAGCGGGCAGGTCAGAGGCTGCTGGAGCGGGCAAGTCAGAGGCTGCTGGAGCGGGCAGGTCAGAGGCTGCTGGAGTGGGCAGGTCAGAGGCTCCGGAAGCGGGCAGGTCAGAGGCTGCTGGAGCGGGCAGGTCAGAGGCTGCGGGAGCGGGCAGGTCAGAGGCTGCGGGACCGGGCAGGTCAGAGGCTGCTGGAGCGGGCATGTCAGAGGCTGCGGGAGCGGGCAGGTCAGAGGCTGCGGGAGTGGGCAGGTCAGAGGCTGCGGGAGCGGGCAGGTCAGAGGCTGCTGGAGCGGGCAGGTGAGAGGCTGCTGGAATGGGCAGGTCAGAGGCTGCGGGAGTGGGCAGGTCAGAGGCTGCTGGAGCGGGCAGGTCAGAGGCTGCAGGAGTGGGCAGGTCAGAGGCTGCGGGAGAGGGCAGGTCAGAGGCTGCTGGAGAGGTCAGGTCAGAGGCTGCTGGAGCGGGCAGGTCAGAGGCTGCTGGAGCGGGCAGGTCAGAGGCGGCTGGAGCGGGCAGGGCAGAGGCGGCTGGAGCGGGCAGGGCAGAAGCGGCAGCTGGGACAGACGGGAACGTTCCTGGCCGGAACGTTCCTCCGCCGGTCCCTGTAGCCGGGCGCTGCCCGGCTACAGTGCACTAGTGACATCACCACCATAGGTCCGGAGGCCATCACGGAAGTAACCTTCGGGTTTTCCGGAAGTGGCCTTCGGCTTTTATATTATAGATGTCATAGGTTGCCCAATTTTTGATATTTATGAATAATGAAATTTTACTCCTTCATAGCCTTCTCTGAATTGCTCTGTATAATTACAGTGGCAAATATCAGGTATGTGCGTGGTTCCTGTGCTTCCCCTTTGCTGGAAGTGTGGGACCGCGGGGTCCTTTAACCATTATGGTTGGGATGTGCCACGGTCTCTGCGCCTCTATGCGGGGGATGCATGGGTTACTATGCTCGTCTCCATGGTAGCTGAGCTGGGCGTTGTGCTGGCTGGGGACGTCAGGCTCCGCCCGCGGTGCCTTTCGATTAGCCATGGCATTGTGGGAGGGGAGTGGGTTCTTCCTGCTGGCTGATGCCTCGCAGGTTGCCTGGCGACTGGCCAGAAGCGGATATGATGTGGCATCCGCACCACATCCGGGATTTACCGGATGTGTCATCAAACGCTGTCTCATTGCGGTCGCAGTATATAAGAACCTGTCTTTCAAAGAGTGACCACCCTCCTCAGACGCAGCTAACGCGAAACGCGCGTTTGGGGGCGGTCACAGGCAGGTAATACATTTTAACACCCTTGGTTTTGTTTTGACATTTGTCAGTACATGAGAGTTCTGTCTTGGGGCCCTTTACATTGGTCTTCTGGATTTAGTGCATTATGTATGTATTTGTAGGATGAACTCGGACTTTATATGGATTATGATATACCAAGTGAGTTACACCTGTACTGTGTTCCTTGTATCTCCTTTTTAACCAGTTTTTGACTAAATTAATAAATAAATCATCATTTTTGAATATGTCTGCATGACTCCTGGGTTGTAATTTTGGAATTGTAATGGGTTCAAAATGCTCACCACACCCCTAGATATATTAATTTCCAAAATAGTTACACTTTTGGGGGACTTCTGCTGTTTGAGAGCCTCGGTTGCTTTGCAAATACTACATGGCATCCACAATCTATTCCAAAAGTCAAATGGCACTCCTTCCCTTTCCAGCCCTGCTGTGTGCCCAAAAACACTAATTTTCCACCACATATAGGGTATCAGCATACTCAGGAAAAAATGCACAATGAACTGCATGGTTTAATCTCTCCTGTTATCTTTGTAAAAATGTAAAATTTAGAGCTAAAGCAACATTTCTATTGGAAAAAAAAGTGTTTTTTTTTTATTTTTATGGCTTGAAGTTATAAAATTCTGTGAAGCACCTGGGGTTTCAAGGTGCTCACTAAACATTTAGATATATATTCCTTGAGGTGTCTAGTTAACAAAATGGGGTGTTTTGTGGTGGTTTTTCACTGTTTAGGAACATCAGGGGCTCTCCAAACAAAGACATGGCATCCAAAATCTATTCCATTCAATTTTCCAATCCAAAAGTTGAATGGCACTCCTTCCCTTCCAAGTCCTGCTGTGCACCTAAATAGTAGTTTTCCAGAACATATGGGGTATGCTTGTACTTAGGAAAAATTGCACAACGAATTGTATGGTGCATTTTCCCATCAAAATGACTAAATTTTGAACTAAAAAACATTTTTGTAGGAAAAAAGTGATTTTCTATTTTCACCTCTCAACGTTATAAAATACTGTGAAGAACCTGTATGTTCAATTTGCTCATCACACATGTAGATACATTTCTTGAGTGGTCTTGTTTCTAAAATGGGGTCATTTTTATAGGGTTTCCATTGTTTAGGAACATCAGTGGTTTTCTAACCAGGACATGATGTCAGCTATTGACTCCAGCCAATTTTGAATTCCCAAAGTCAAAAGGCGCTCCTTCCTTTCAAATCCCTGCCATGAACTTAAACAGTAATTTTCTACCACATGTTGGATATTGTTGTCCTTAGGAGAAACTGTGCAACAATATGCATGGTGCATATTACCTTGTTACCGTTGAAAAATTGCAAAATTTTGAACTAAAACAACATTTTTGTGGGGATAAAGTGATTTTCTATTTTCATGGCCCATTGTTATAAAATTCAGTGAAGTGCCTGGAGTTTAAGGTGCTCACCGCACATCTAGAGAAATTACTTTGAGGTCTAGTTTCCAAAATGCGGCCACTTTTGGGGGTTTATGTTTAGGCACATCAGGGGCTCTTCAAACTTGACATGGTGTCAGCAAACAATTCCAGACAATCTTGCTTTTTACAAGTCAAATGACGCTTCTTCCCTTCCGAGCCCTGATGTGCACCCAAAAGTGGTTTTCTGCCACATATGGAATATCACAGTACTTAGGACAATTTGCACAACAAATACTATGATGCACTTTATCCTAATACCCTTGTGAAAATGCTTTGACACTATAGTAACATTTTTGTGGCAAAAAGTAACATTTTCTTTTTTTCTTCCACATTGCTTTTGCTTGTAAGACGCATTCACAGGGTTAATACAATAATGGGTTTCAGTGGTGCAGTTTTTGGAATGGTGTCACATTTGCGTGTTTTCTATCATAGAGGCCCCTCATAATGACTTCAAATGTGATGTAGTGGCTAATGGCCACTTTACACGTCAAACGGCGTCAAACTCCGACCAAAAGTCACGTGGTTCGTGCGTTGGTCCCGATATCGTTCGTGCATTGTATGGTATAAATGTCCAATACGATGCACGAACGATGCCAAAACGATATCGGGGATCAAATGAGCCTGCTCTCCAACGGCCCGATATTGGATGGACGTTGTGGCCGGATCGTGCTGTGTAAAAGCCCAACTACGATGTGGAGTACAACTTCCCCTATCCTGTCCCATGTTAAATGGTCGTTCTTGGGTCGGCCGTACAAGGGGGCGTACACATCGTAGTGGTGTTGCCTGCCGATATCGCGCTGTGTAACATCTCCTATGCGATCTTGGAATTCTGCCCAGAAAAAGCGCGCTCCTGCGGCGTTGGATCCAATATAGGACCAACGTTGGGACGTGTAAAGTGGCCATTAGTGTGATGTAGTTGGAAAAATGACAGATTGCTGACGAACTTTCAACCCTTCTAAAATTCTAACAAAAGAAAAATACGTTTCACAAATTCTGCATTTTTAAAGCAGGCATGTGGGAAATTTTACGTATTAACTATTTTGTGTAATATAACTACCTGGTTTAATGGTATAAAAAGTAAAAGTTTGAAAAAATTACAATATTTTCAAAATTTTTGCCAAATTTGTGATTTTTTTCATAACTAAAGTAAAACAATATCATCCTAATCTAAATAACATGAAGTCCAATATGTCATGAAACAACAAGCTTGGAATCACTGGGATATGTGGAAGCGTTTCAGAGTATTTACCTCATAAAGTGACACTGGTCAGAATTGCAAAATGAGTCTTCATCATTAAGGCTGGCTTCAGACTTGCAGATGCATCTGCAAGCATCTGCATGCAGACCGCGGCCCCTATGTTTATAATGGAGCGCACGGCGGTCTGCAGATGCTTGCAGACCACCGTGCGCTCTCATTGCCCGCCTTAGTGATCTGAGCGCATGCAGATGCCTGCGCACAAATCACACACTCCCGCCCGCACCATGGATGCGAGATGTTGCGTCCCTGGTGCGGGCGGGAGTGTGTGATTTGTGCGCAGACATCCACGTGCGCACAGATCACTAATGGCGGGCAATGAGAGAGCACGGCGGTCTGCAAGCATCTGCAGACCGCCGTGCGCTCCATTTTAAACATAGGGGCCGCGGTCTGCATGCAGATGCTTGCAGATGCATCTGCAAAACGCTGCAGATGCATCTGCAAGTCTGAAGGCAGCCTAATGTACAAAATCCAGGCTTTTGCTATAATTCATGTGTATCTAGGCTGCAAATTGTTGACAGTTTGTAATATACATCCTGTCAACATTTTGCATAGTTACCTAGATATCACATATTTGCGGCAGCCAGGGAACATCCAGGGGGCGTGTTTGTATGGGAGCCTACATGTAACTGGGAAACTGGTTGTTTCCTCCCAGTCTCCTCTACACTATGCCCGGCCACCCCCAGGATCCTACAGGCCCTCCCCAGCCCCTAATGTCACCACCCACACCCATTGAACACAGCGGTCCCCTGCTCCACATACACACTGTGACAAATCTGCTGCTGTGAAGGCGATTTGACATATTGTGTCAGTGCAGTGGGGACTGCTGCATGTGTCTGCACTCATCTTGTGGTCTCTGTGGAGGGGACCCGAGCTCCACAGCCCAGGACTCTGAGCTGTGGAGCCAATGCTTCTCTCCACACCTCCCATACCATAGAGCTGGTGACTGTGGTATAGAGAGGACTGCTGCACTGGCTCTGTGCCTTGCTCTATGGTACGGGAATGTGGAGCACGATGCTTCTCTCCATACTTCCCGATTCATAGAGCGGGGCACAGAGCCGGTGGAGCTGTCCTTTCTATACCAAAGCCACCAGCTCTATGGTACAAGAAGTATGGAGAGACGCATCGGGCTCCAAAGCACAGAGTACTGGGCTGTGGACCTCGGGTCCCCTCCACAGAAACAACCGGGTAAGCGCAGACACATGTAGCGGTCACCACTGCACTGACACAGTGTGCCGAATCAACTTCACAGCAGTGGATTCGGCACAGTGTTCAGTGGAGCAGGGGACTGCTGTGTGCAATGGGGATGGGTGGTGACATTAGAAGTTTGGGCTTTGGGCGGGCAGTAGGATCCTGGGGGTGGCTGGGCATAGCGTAAACTGGGGGACGTGTTTGGTAGAGACTGGGAGGAAATGACCAGTTTCCAAGTTACATGCAGGCCCCCATACAAACACTCCCTGGCTGCCGCAAGTATGTGATATCTAGGTAACTATGCAAAATGTTGACAGGATGTATATTACAAACTGTCAACATTTTGCAGCCTAGATACACATATAAATTATAGCAAAAGCCCGAACAACCCCGTTAAGATTTCAAAAGAGAACGGCAGCTTTGTAATTTATTTTTTCATTTAATAATACATGGAAAACACTGATGGTAAAAACTGACACATTGACCAAGCATTGATGAAATTCAGACCTAAAAATGTTTTGACACTTGTACGCTTTTCTTTTCTTAAATAAACAATAATTGATGCCATACACAGCAAGCTATGCTGTTGCCTTAACACCCAAGTAACAAAAATAATCTAGCTCGCTGTGCCACACAGTTTCCAGAGTTATCATTAACTTGAGAAAACAGCGTAGTTCAGCTCACGCACCTATTTTCCTTATTCTTGCTACTTCTTACCCATGCAAATAAAAGCCTCATATAGAAATACCTCTTGAAAGTTCTCTAAGGTTGTTGGTGCAACTCAACAGTTGATTTTGGTTGCAGCTATAAAAGTAAAAGATTTTATATCCCAAATTATTTCTTTTAGCTTCTGTTTTCCTTACAGTTTACTGCTCATTATTGTAGGTATCTTGCTATACAGAAACATTGCATGCTGTTGCAAAACCCCGAAATGTTCCATTTTGACATTATCTCAATCAGGATAAACCATGGATCTTCAAATGACCATAACTTGCCATGTTATATCTTTCACTAAAGATATCCTGGACCCTTTTGAATTCCTTTGAATTCAGAAGACATGCTGTTTCCAGTAACATGACATCATAGTTATAATGGTAACAGTCTAGGACAATTAGATATAAACCATTTAAAGGAGTTCATGCGGATGCAGCTCTTAAAATAAAAAGCTTTAGCTGTTAGAACACAGGAAAATAGCAAAGAAAACAAAACATTTTTAAAGTTAAAATGAAAATTGTTTCCAAGCACAGCGGGCTAAAATACATACAATTCTAATTCCCTTTGGATATTTTGTTTTTAAATAGTCAGCGGTCCTAACACAATCTGTATCTTTCATAGCAATTAGTTTCAGCATGCAATGGTAAGGATATTCCTTCATACCAAGGTATGTATTGTTTTAGAAATGAGGCAATCTTATCTGTTTTTACCAGAGCTGGCCAATCATGGATAGATTTAGCAAAACAAGAAACAATCCAATTTTTTTTTTTTTAAATTATGCTGAATTTGAGAAATGACAATTAAATGTTAAAGTTTATTCAAACTACTGTCATAAAATGAGCCGCCGAAAAGAGTAACACAGAGACGTTCCATATAGTATGTTTGAAGGTACCGTCACACAGGGACATATCGCCGGCGATGTTGCCGGCAACTGAGGGGCGTGGCCAGGTTACGGCGACATCGCCGGCGAATTGCCGCGTGTGACAGGGCGATAATCAGGCGATGAATCGCCTGAGTCACATCGCCAGGTTTCCCAACACTGTTGGGAAACCTGGCGATGTTGCTCAGGCGATTCTGCCTGATCGCCCTATGTAACGCGGCAACCCGCAATGTTACGGGCGATTCCGCCTATCTACAACATTGCGGGTTATCGCTCGCTGGGTTGCTGGGCAACTCAGCGAGCGATAGCCGCGGCAACTAGCCGGCGACATCGCCGGTAAGTTGCTCAGTGTGACATCTCACCGGCGATGTTGTCAGGGATGCGCGCTCCCGCGATCGCCGGCAATATCGCCGGCGATATGTCCCTGTGTGACGGTACCTTTAGGCTGGGGTCACAGTTGCATTTTTCACAAGCGTTTTTGGAGACCTGCGTTTTCAAAAACGCATGTAAAAAACGCACCCATAGGCCCCCATGTTAAAAAACGCATGCCCTAATAGCAAAAAAGCATGTGTGACAGTTCCATGCGTTTTTGGTGCATTTCCAAAAACGCATTTGTTTTTTAATAAGGGGCCTTATGGGAAACGCAAGCAAAAACGCATGTACAATTAGTGCCATTCAAAAACGCATGCGTTTTCCATAGGAGCCCATGTTAAAAAAACGCATGCGGCTCCTGGGGAAACATGGGCTCCTATGGGAAACGCATGCGTTTTTGAATGGCACTAAAAGGTACTAATGTACCATGCATTTTTGCATGCGTTTTCCATAGAGGCCCATGTTATAAAAACGCACCAAAAAATAGTACATGCACTATTTTTGGGTGCAGATTTAAAAACGCAGCCAAAAACGCAGGGAGTCATCACACACCTTAAAAAACTCAAGCTGACATGACAAAACGCATGTTAAAACGCATGAGTTTTTAAAAGGCACTAAAAAAACCGCATGCCAACGGTGACCACAGCCTTACACATTGTTATTTTCAGCCTCCCTCCAAATTTTTTACTTAACTTAGAATCACAGTCAATTGATTTGAGAACAAGCTTCTAAACAAGAATGGCCAAACAGGAGACATTCCTGGGCCAAGGAATACAAGTAATGAAAATCAAATTAGCGGGATATTCACACTTTACTGGATCCAACAACCTAAGCGACTTCCTCTCTCTGTTCTTCAGCATGTATGCTCCTCTTATACATCAGCTTATTGAGCTATTCAGCATCTATGTCTTTATGGTCTATACTTGGTGGACACAAAATCTTGACCTCAAGTATGACTCTTGACATACCCAGTTTGGCTACATTCCCAAACTCTACTACATTCCCTCAAATTTGCCTCCTGATATTCCCAATTCTACTACATTGCTGAGTTTAGCTACTTTGCTATATATGTACCTTCTTACATAACCTGCTCAACTACATTATATATCTGTATCTGTATCACAGGGTTTTGGTATATTACTATATGTGAGTTATCTGACATAGGCTGGGGTCACACTTGGCATGAGTTTTTTTAGTGCATTTAAAAAAACCATGCGTTTCTGCATGCATTTTTTCATTTCAGCATGTGTTTTTTAAGGTGTCTGATGGCACCCTGCGTTTTTGCATGCGTTTTTATATCAGCACCCAAAAATAGTGCATGCACTTGTTAAGCTGCAATACTGGCCATCACCTGAGGAAGGCGCTAGTACGAAACGCGTAGTGAGAGAGACCAGTAACACTCATTAAAGAAGTTTTAAATTGGTCAAACTTCCCGGAGTTCATTCAGAATGCGCCTGTCTAAACCGCTGGTTTACCTTTAACTAATCTACATGCACTATTTTTTGGTGCCGTTTTAAAAATGCATGTGTTTTTTTAAACCGGGCCCCTATGGAAAACGCATGTCTTTTTGGATGGTACTAAATGGTACTAATGTACCATGCATTTTTGCATGCGTTTTTGATGTCAGCTAATCACATAAGTGCAAAAACTCATGTCAAAAACGCATGGCACTTTAGACATGCGTTTTTGCTATTAAGACATGGGTTTTTGCTATCAGGGCATGCGTTTTTTAACATGGGGGCCTATGGGTGCGTTTTTACATGCTTTTTTAAAAACGCAGGTCCCCAAAAAAGCATGAAAAAAACGCACTTTGCAGAAGCTGCCCTATGTCGGCTCTGCTATACTCCTGCATTAAAAGCCGACGGCTCCTGTCATTTGACAGTGCGCCGTGAAAATTTACTAAACAGCTTCCTGAATAGGGAGCTGTCCAGGGTACTAACGCTGAATGCATTCAGCACCCGTCGCTCTCCGAGGTGCTGAGCGCTTTACCACTAATAGTTATGGCCAGCGCACCAGAGTTTCAATGTATGCGGGCCATAGCTATTAGTGCTAAACCATCGTTAGTACTTGGAAAGCTCCCTATTCAGGAAGCTGTTTAGTAAATTTTCACGGTGCACTGACATATGACAGGAGCCGCCGGCTTTTAATGCAGGGTTATAGCAGAGCAGAGCTAACATAGTGCGGCTTCTGCAAAGTGGCTGGGTTAACCCTGAGCTGCCAATGTTTTGGGCTACATGGCTCCAGGGGGTTGTGGGCACTCTCTGGGGCCATGTAGCTCAGTATTATTAACCCATTAAATGCCGGCTTCATACCCGCAGGTTTTTAATGAATATATCTAGCAGAGCCGACAAAGTGTGGCTTCTGCTAAATACATGATTTAACCCCTGCCCTGACAAGGTTTTAGGCTACATGGCTCAAGGGAGTGTGGACACTCTCCGGGGCCATGTGGCACACTATATCATTAACCACTTAAAGACCGGGTTCATATCCGCTCCTGCAGCTCTGTACCGACATGTAGCATAGAGCTGCAGAGCGGCTTTACATGTACAATCACACACGGAAAATAAACTTTCTTAAATAACAGTGCCAGGAATAGAACATTTTTGAACAACATTGTTCATAAAGCTGTCACACTGAACGATGTAGTTGCTTGACCAACGTTAATTGGACGACGAACGATAGATTTGAGGTTAGGATCTCAATCTTGGATGAACGATCCAATGATCTTTTCATCCTATATCATTCATTTACACGCAAGGATGCACAAGCGATATCTTTGGAGCGATCACATATCTGTGACAATTCAAGGATATCGTTCAGGATATCCTTGCGTGTAAACCCACCATAAAACACTGTTTTGCACGTTATCTATTTCTAATGGAATGTGAATATCCATCTACTTGCTATCTTTAAGAACTATTCTCATATATCAGACACTTACAGTGTTGGCCAAAAGTATTGACACCCCTGCAATCCTGTCAGATAATACTCAGTTTCTTCCTGAAAATTATTGCAATCACAAATTCTTTGGTATTATTATCTTCATTTAATTTGTCTTCAATGAAAAAACACAAAAGAGAATGAAACAAAAAGCAAAACATTGATCATTTCACACAAAACTGCAAAAATGGGCCAGACAAAAGTATTGGCACCCTCAGCCTAATACTTGGTTGCACAACCGTTAGCCAAAATAACTGCGATCAACTGCTTCCGGTAACCATCAATGAGTTTCTTAGAATGGTCTGCTGTAATTTTAGACCATTCTTCTTTGGCAAATTGCTCCAGGTCCCTGATATTTGAAGGGTGCCTTCTCCAAACTGCCATTTTTAGATCTCTCCACAGGTGTTCCATGGGATTCAGGTCTGGATTCATTGCTGGCCACCTTAGAAGTCTCCAGTGCTTTCCCTCAAAACATTTTCTAGTGCTTTTTGAAGTTTGTTTTGGGTCATTGTCCTGCTGGAAGACCCATGACCTGTGAGGGAGACCCAGCTTTCTCACACTGGGCCCTACATTATGCTGCAAAATTTGTTGGTAGTCTTCAGACTTCATAATGCCATGCACACGGTCAAGCAGTCCAGTGCCAGAGGCAGCAAAGCAACCCCAAAACATCAGGGAACCTCCGCCATGTTTGATTGTAGGGACCGTGTTCTTTTCTTTGAATGTCTCTTTTTTTCTCCTGTAAACTCTATGTTGATGCCTTTGCCCAAAAAGAGAGAACATTCTTCCAAAACGTTTTAGGCTTTCTCAGGTAAGTTTTGGCAAACTCCAGCCTGGCTTTTTTATGTCTCGGGGTAAGAAGTGGGGTCTTCCTGGGTCTCCTACCATACAGTCCCTATTAATTCAGACGCCGATGGATAGTACGGGTCGACACTGTTGTACCATCGGACTGCAGGGCAGCTTGAACTTGTTTGGATGTTAGTCGAGGTTCTTTATCCACCATCCACACAATCTTGCGTTGAAATCTCTTGTCAATTTTTCTTTTCTGTCCACATCTAGGGAAGTTAGCCACAGTGCCATCGGCTTTAAACTTCTTGATGACACTGCGCACGGTAGACACAGGAACATTCAGGTCTTTGGAGATGGACTTGTAGCCTTGAGATTGCTCATGCTTCCTCACAATTTGGTTTCTCAAGTCCTCAGACAGTTTTTTGGTCTTCTTTCTTTTCCCCATGCTCAATGTGGTACACACAAGGACACAGGACAGAGGTTGAGTCAACTTTAATCCATGTCAACTGGCTGCAAGTGTGATTTAGTTATTGCCAACACCTGTTAGGTGCCACAGGTAAGTTACAGGTTCTGTTAATTACACAAATTAGAGAAGCATCACATGATTTTTCTAAGGGTGCCAATACTTTTGTCCACCCCCTTTTTTATGTTTGGTGTGGAATTATATCCAATTTGGCTTTAGGACAATTATTTTTGTGTTTTTTCATTGAAGACAAATTAAATGAAGATAATAATACCAAAGAATTTGTGATTGCAATCATTTTCAGGAAGAAACTGAGTATTATCTAACAGAATTGCAGGGGTGTCAATACTTTTGGCCAACACTGTATGCTATAGCCATGGTTTCCTTCCTCTAAAACACTCTTTATATGGTGAATGTGCCTTTCTACATGTTTCCGTTATTTATCTTGGATCTAGTGCTCCTGAGGTGATCATATCCTGCATTTTATATATTTTATTCTATTATATTGAGGGTCATTGAAAACGATTATATTTGGTATGTTTGCAGCAATTATGTGATTTTAAATGAATTTATAAGCATTACTTCTAGTTTTTCATTTGATTTTTATGGGTGCTAGCTAGTATGTATACTAGTCCGGCAAATAAATATTATCTTTTTATAGAATTAGCTAGATAAATAATTATAATAAAAAGGGGTTAGGTCGTATGATTTGAACCGTTTTGTTTTCTAATATATATATCCGGGATAGCTATATATCCTTGGCGGAGGCACACAAACCGGATATACACAAGAACTATGCTGGTATAGTGGGTAAGCTCACATTGAGAGTTTAACCCAATATATAATGTTTGAGTTCTATCACACTCAGATCTACTTTTTTTTCTACCAAATTTCATCTATTTTTTATATATTCGTTTGTTTTTTATTATGTACAATCAGATGCCTTTTACGATTTCCTCAGATTTACAACGTAAATTTTAATTCCTGTAAAAACATTGATAGATATATCATGTTATCCTGATTTATGCTATGACTGCTTACAGCTTCACACCATTTCTTCTTCTTTTTTTTTTTCTCTCAACATGTGGCTGACTCTGATTGGTTGCTGATGTATATATATAGTTGTGAGATCTGCACCCTGCAGGTCATTGTTTATGGTGGCATCCCTAAGGAAAGGGCTGGGGCAGCCCTGAAATGCGTAGAAGAAATAAAGCACCATTCTTATATACCAAGATTGTGGGCCTTCCTTATACTCAGCAGTGTGGATCGTTGTACACCCTGGTCCTTTGGATTTATGCACTGATTTTGAAAGGCACACACATGTCTATATAAAACCTCACAGCTCACAATGCATGTATGATCAAATGAGAATCGTGAGGTCAAAGGAACTGCCCAAGGAACTCATAGACAGAATTGTGGCAAGGAACAGATCTAGCAAAGGTTACATAAGAATTTCTGCAGTACTGAAGGTTCCTAAGAGCACAGTGGCCTCCATAATCCTTAAATGAAAGAAGTCTGGAACCACCAGAAGTCATCTTAGTTTTCTTAGTCTTCTTCTTTTCAATCCTCCCCAGTGATGAGATTAAAAGAGCACCACAAGAATTAGCACCACCTACAAATGAAGTGGTTGAGATGGTGATATCAAGGTGGTATCATGCATCAAAATCCAGCCTAAGTGTCATATATGATACAGTCTATATAGAGTCTAATGCATGGGTATAATGAGACACATGAGACATACGCTTCTTAAGCAGCTCTTGTATTGCTTCATACAAGTTAGTGCATCAGCAGGAAAAAGTAAATGTAAGTTGCAGAGTGCAAGGCAAAACAACCAAGGACATCAGAGCATTAAAGCATAGTACAAGTCTCAAGGAAAGCATTCAGAGTTCATTACTTCCCTGTCAGATGTTGCTGGCAAACAGGATTCTGTGTTCATAAATGATTCCAGGCAGAGTGAATCCAGGCTTCAGAGAGCAAGTCACAGACAGATTGCAGACCTGATTCTGGAGCACAGGTTAATCATCTGAAACTGATTAAAAGGGTAATTGGCAAGAAACAGGGCAGGGACATCAAAGCTGAGGACTCCATATTGTTTGAGGGCAAAAGTCAATGCACAGGACAGGAAACAAGATGGCCGACGACAAGCTGAGAACTCCATATTGGTTGAGGGCAAAAGTCAATGCACATGACAGGAAACAAGATGGCCGACAAAATACACTAAATGCAAACATAACAACAGATATAGCAAAAAAGACTGAAAACCTTACATTACTCCCCCCTTAGGGACAGCCTCTGGATGGCCCCAGTCCAGGCTTTCCCGGGTACCTCCGATGGAACTGGCGGAGTAACCGAGGAGCATGGAGATTGGAGGCCGGCTCCCACGAGTTGTCCTCAGAAGAATAGCCCTGCCACTTTACCAGGTATTGCACCCTGTTTCTACGCAACCTGGAGTCCAGGATCCTTTCCACGACAAACTCCTCCTGGCCATCGATGAGTACCGGAGCAGGAGGGGATGAAGAACGACCAGGGAATGAATTGGGAGTCACAGCCTTTAGTAGAGAAACGTGAAACACGGAGTGAATCCTCATAGATCTTGGAAGTTGAAGGCTACAGGCAACGTTACTGACGAGCTTAATAATCTTATAGGGCCCAACGTACTTATGACCCAATTTGGATGATGGTACTCTCAATTTAAGGTTCTTAGTTGACAGCCAGACCAAATCTCCTACCTTGAAGGTTGGTGCAGGTTTACGAAACCTATCTGCCGCTTTTTTATACCTGTCCTGAGCGGAGTCCAGATTCTCTTTAAGCAGATCGAGGTTCCGTTGTAGAGAGGTGATTCTGTCGGCTACAGCTGGGAGAGGTGAATCTATGGGAAGTCGAGGAAGGATGTTAGGATGATAACCCAAATTGGCATAAAAGGGTGACTGCTTGGTGGAAGCGCTCTGTGAGTTGTTATAAGAGAATTCAGCCAGTGGAAGCAAATCCACCCAGTCATCTTGTAGGTGGCAGATAAAACAGCGGAGATACTGTTCTAGGGTCTGATTAGTCCGCTCGGTTTGTCCATTTGTCTGCGGATGAAAGGCAGAAGACAGGTTAACTTTGATGTCCAACGCAGCACAGAAGTGCTGCCAAAACTTTGAAGTGAATTGCACCCCTAGATCAGATACAACCTCATCCGGTACGCCATGCAGGCGAAACACATTTTGAATGATTAAGTCCGATGTGTGTTTCGCAGTGGGTAGACCAACACACGGAATAAAATGGGCTGCCTTTGTTAACCGATCCACCACCACCAGAACTGTGTTCTTCCCTTGAGAGGTTGGCAACTCCACAATGAAGTCCATAGATATGGATCCCCATGGACGGGATGGAACGGGTAGGGGTTGTAATAGACCCGTAGGCGAAGATCGTGGAGTCTTGCATCTGGCACAGACTTCGCAAGAAGTGACGTAACCTAGAACGTCTCTTCTGTATGTGGGCCACCAAAAGAAGCGAGATAGGAATTCTTGAGTCTTCAGAACTCCTCTATGCCCCGCTATCTTAGAATCGTGGACGAGTTGCAGTACTCTCACCCTGACTGCTTCAGGAATATACAGGCGTTGCCCCTGAATCCACACACCGTTCTTATATACAAGACTTACTTCACATGACGGTTGTGCCAGCCAGGGATCCGTATGGTATGCTTCCTTGATGTCGTTAAGCAAGTCTTGATTATGAAGCACTCCCAGGAACCTGGAATCAGAGATAACAGTCTTACGAGACGTGAGTGGAATTGTCTCAGTTGAGTAGAGTCTAGACAACGCATCGGCCTTTCCATTACGCGATCCTGGCCTATAGGAGATAACAAAACTGAATTGGTTTAAGAAAAGACTCCAACGAGCCTGGCGAGGAGTCAAGCACTTAGCCGATCTGATAAACTCAAGATTGCGGTGGTCAGTCAACACGATTATCTGCTGTGCAGCTCCCTGAAGGTGGTGTCTCCATTCCTTGAAGGCTGCGATGATGGCCAACAATTCTCTATTACCCACATCATAGTTCCGTTCTGCAGGAGACAACCGCCGGGAAAAGAAAGCACAGGGATGTAAGACTTCTTTCTCACCTGTCCTCTGGGAGAGGATAGCTCCGATGGCACTGTCTGAGGCATCCACCTCTATTATGAAGGCCAGTTCAGGGTTAGGATGCACCAGAATAGGTGCCGTGGTGAATTTTTCTTTCAAACGGGAAAATGCTTCTTGAGCCTGGGGGGTCCAGGTAAAAGCAGAGTTCTTGCGGGTAAGCCGTGTAATGGGAGAAACAACCTCAGAAAAGTTCCTGATAAAACGCCTGTAGAAATTAGCAAACCCTATAAAGCGCTGGACCTCCTTCACATTCTTGGGGACCGTCCAGTCTTTAATGGCTTGGATTTTACTCTCATCCATACTAATTCCTCGTGATGACATTACATACCCCAGAAATTGGATTCGCACTTCTCCAGTTTGATATACAGATGGTTTTGTCGAAGGCGTTCTAAAACCATCTTCACATGTCTGTGATGCTCCTCTGTGGAATTAGAAAAAATCAAAATATCATCCAAATAAATGACAATGAATGTATCCAGGAGGTCCCTAAAAATGTCATTCACCAAATGTTGGAAAGTTGCTGGAGCATTACATAAACCGAACGGCATTACTAGGTATTCAAAGTGTCCGTAGCGTGACCTGAAAGCTGTCTTCCATTCATCCCCAGGTCTAATGCGGACCAAGTTATAGGCCCCACGGAGATCCAACTTAGTAAAGAGTTTTGCATGCCGTACTCTCTCCAATAATTCGGGGATCAACGGTAGTGGGTAACGGTTTCTGATCGTGATTTTATTGAGCTCCCGATAGTCTATACAGGGCCTAAGAGATCTATCTTTCTTCTTCACAAAGAAGATTGGTGCACCAGCAGGAGATGAAGAGGGGCGTATGAAGCCCTTGGCTAGATGTTCGTCTATATAGTCTTTGAGAGCCTTTAGCTCAGGCCCTGCCAAAGAGTAAATCTTGCCAAAAGGTATTCCTGCACCTGGTAACAGGTCTATTGGACAGTCATATGGACGGTGAGGGGGTAGCAGGTCTGCGTTCCTTTTGTCACACACGTCAGCATACTCACGGTATATTGCTGGTAGCTCAGAGACTGATGTTGGTCCTTTAGGAATGGAGCAGACTGAAGCTTCTGGACTTATCTGTTTCTCCGGAAAGTGCAGTTCTTTAGTTTCCCAGTTAATCGTAGGATTCTGAGCCTGCAGCCACGGCAGTCCTAGAATAATAGGGAAATGAGGAGAAGAGATGAGCATAAATGACAGACTCTCTTGATGGTCATTACCCATGAGGACCTTCAAGGGCTCCGTCTCCTGATCCACTGGTCCAGAGGTTAACAGTGAGCCATCTACGGTCTCCATCTGTACAAGAGTAGCCTTCTTTACTGAACGTACTCTAAGTTTCTCAGCGAAGGAGATGTCCATAAAATTGCCGCTTGCCCCTGAATCAATCATAGCGGAGGTAGATACCCAGACAGAGTGAACCCTGAGCTTGAGGGGAATAAAGCAATGAGAATTGTTGTTCTTACAACTCAGCTGGGAAACCGCTGAAAAAACCTGAAAAACTGCTGCAGTTACACGTGCATCCGGCTCAGAGATAACAGAGTTCAAGTCTGAGTAATCAATGTCTGTATCCTCTACTCTCTCTGGGGTCTGTGGTTCGGACCTGACAGAACCCCTCTCACAGCACTCGCAGTGTATGATGGCTGCAGTTGTTTTACGAGAACGACTGGGGCAGTTTATAATGAAATGTCCTGACTTACCGCAATAGAAACACAGATTTTCCTTTACTCGATGTTCCTTA
The DNA here is from genome assembly GCA_033576535.1 of Allobates femoralis. Taxonomy (NCBI): domain Eukaryota; kingdom Metazoa; phylum Chordata; class Amphibia; order Anura; family Aromobatidae; genus Allobates; species Allobates femoralis. The sequence goes on along the minus strand of JARQOC010000002.1, from coordinate 156,265,160 downwards.
CGTGCATCACTGACCCGTCTCTGCAAAGAGTCCACCTGCATAGGCTCAGGTTCGGGTTCTCGTATAATCCTGCTCAAGGACTCCTTAGCTGGAGAGGGAGGAAATAAATGATTAGTGCGCTTTATCTCCGACCATCTCTCCTGTCTGCGTTCAGTAAGCCGAGCATCGATCCGAATACAATAGTTGATAAAATCTCCTAATGCTGTAGGTGGGTCGGCACGAGCGAGTTCGTCCTTAATCACAGAGGATAATCCTTTCCGGAAAACCGGCTTTTTAGCAGAGCTATCCCAAGTGGTGTCGAGAGCCCATCTCCGGAAATCCAAAGCATACTCCGCTACCGAGCGCTTACCTTGGCTTAAAGTTAACATGGCTGATTCCGCGGTAGCACCGCGGTTTGGATCATCGAATACCTGCCCCATAGCTGAAATAAAAGCATCAAGATTATTTAGACAGTCATCGTCAGTCTCAATTAGGGGGTTTGCCCATGTGAGAGCTTTGTTGGAGAGCAACATAATTATTGTCAATACTTTAGATCGCTCAGTAAGGAACTGTGGCGCATGAGCCGCAAAAAACAGTTTGCATTGATTAATAAATCCCTGAATTTTTCCCGTTCGCCGCCAAAACGGAATGGTGGTAGCTTGGGGATTCCAATAACCGGGGTTGAAGTTGGGATGTGGACTCGTCCCTCCAGAACCTCAATCCGGGTTCGTAAGTCCTGCGTGGTTTGTCCGAACACCTGCAGATTATGATCACCGCGATCCCGCAGGCTTGCAAAGCTGGCCTTCAATGCCTGTAGGTCAGCAAGGATTGAATCCGTCACGTCACACAGATGTTTAACGGGGTCCTCCATATTCCCAGAAGCTGTACGGCAGAGAAGCTGGAAAGGAAGAAAAGGAGCACAATAGTGTTTACCTGTGGTAACACTCCTGACTTAAAAGAAGGGAATGTGCTCACCTGGAAAGGTTGTGAGAAGCCACAACCACTATCATCACATATATCGATATCTCAGATCCACGGTCTGCAGCGGCTCTCCAATGGCAAAAGATCCAGAAATCTCTATACAGGTGGCAGCAGATGCAGCACTGTCCTAGACCCAGCAGACTCTATTATGGCTCCAGAATCTGTCATATATGATACAGTCTATATAGAGTCTAATGCATGGGTATAATGAGACACATGAGACATACGCTTCTTAAGCAGCTCTTGTATTGCTTCATACAAGTTAGTGCATCAGCAGGATAAAGTAAATGTAAGTTGCAGAGTGCAAGGCAAAACAACCAAGGACATCAGAGCATTAAAGCATAGTACAAGTCTCAAGGAAAGCATTCAGAGTTCATTACTTCCCTGTCAGATGTTGCTGGCAAACAGGATTCTGTGTTCATAAATGATTCCAGGCAGAGTGAATCCAGGCTTCAGAGAGCAAGTCACAGACAGATTGCAGACCTGATTCTGGAGCACAGGTTAATCATCTGAAACTGATTAAAAGGGCAATTGGCAAGAAACAGGGCAGGGACATCAAAGCTGAGGACTCCATATTGTTTGAGGGCAAAAGTCAATGCACAGGACAGGAAACAAGATGGCCGACGACAAGCTGAGAACTCCATATTGGTTGAGGGCAAAAGTCAATGCACATGACAGGAAACAAGATGGCCGACAAAATACACTAAGTGCAAACATAACAACAGATATAGCAAAAAAGACTGAAAACCTTACACTAAGGCTGCATTCACACATTGCGTATTTTGCTGCGCTTTTTTACACGCGCTTTTCAAAATACGCAATGTGCCTTTTGTCTGCCAGCAAAGTGAATGTGAAATTCACTTTGCAGTGCAGACATTGCGCAAAAATACGCACTGCGTTTTCCGGGAGAAAGCGCAGCTCCATAAAGAATTGATATGTCAATTGTTTACGCAGCTGCCCCTGCGTATTCTCCCAGAGGGGAGGAAGAATCCTTCTTCCTCCTCCCCTCTGTGACAGCTGTGGCCGCCCATTAGATTTCACAGTGTATTAATATACACTGTGAAATCTAAATTAAACAGAGGCAAATGTATGTAAAATAAAAAAGAATGAATACTTCACCTGTCCGACGCCTTCTCCCGCTGTCCGGTGCCTTCTCCTGATGTCCGGTCTCCGGTTCTAAGTGAGAGGTGTACTGACAGGACCTGTGGTGAAGTCAGAGGGGCGTTCCCAGGCACTCGCGGTCATGTGATACATATCACATGACCGCGAACAGCCAATCAGCGCTGGGAACGCCCCGGGAACGCCCCCCTCTGACGTCACCACAGGTCCTGTCAGTACACCTCTCACTTAGAACCGGAGACCGGACATCGGGGGAAGGCACCGGACAGCGGGAGAAGGCGTCGGACAGGTGAAGTATTCATTCTTTTTTATTTTACATACATTTGCCTCTGTTTAATTTAGATTTCACAGTGTATATTAATACACTGTGAAATCTAATGGGGCTGTCACAGAGGGGAGGAGGAAGCAGGATTTTTCCTCCCCTCTGTGACATCACTGCGCTTTCTGGAGTAAAGAAAGCGCAGTGTGTGAAAGCCCCTGCGTATTTTGTTGCGCTTTTTTGCGCGGCCGAAAAACGCGGCAAAAAGCTTGCGCAAAAAAGCGCAGCAAAATACGCAAATGTGTGAACGCAGCCTAAGGCTATGCGTCCACTGTGCTAGTCTGCTATGTTTTAGTGCTGCATTTTCTGCACCAAAAACAAGACTCACAATTTTGTAATGAAAGTCAATGTGATTTCCAAAAAGCTGTGCCCACTATGTGCATTTTTCAGTGGTTCCAAAAACACACGCATTTTTAACAGTTCCTGTCAATTATCTTGTGCTTTTTTTGGACAGGGTTTTCCAGTTGCCGCAATTCTAATAAGCTGAAAGATGCAGCTCTTGCAAAAACGCAGCAGAAAAGCAAAGTGGGCACATAGCTGAAAAGCATGCATGTGTTTTTGAAACAGCTGCGTTTTTGAGACTGGAAATAAGGAGCCCAAATAGATATGCACAGTAGGCACATAGCCTAAGACTCCAGTAACAGCCAAAATGTTCAGAGCTCAACCTATAATATAGGGAACTTTGGGACATGTAACAGCTGCTAAGGTTTATGCATCTCTAGTTCTGCCATGGTCAATGACCCTCCAGATGACTATGGGAAATCTGTCACCAGGTTTATATTTCCTTGTCTGTGGACATCATAAAATGGTGTCAGAATCTTGCTTACAACGCTATGCCACTTATCTGACTTATACAATAGTCTTGATAAAAGTTAAAATTTATTTGATGAAATGTTAGCGTCCTCTCTCCGATATTTATTAGTAAAGCTGGAAACACACTGTCCGTGTGATATACGAGTCACTCGGACGAATGTCGGATCATTAACCCTGAACAGCCTCTCCCTTGCAGGATGGGAGCGTCAGCTGTTTGTGTTTCTAAGCAACTCCACACTCCCGTCCTGACAGGGAGAGGTCGTGCAGAGTTAATGATCCGACACTTGTTCGAGTGACTCTTGAAATCACACAGTGTGATTCCAGCTTAATAATTTAGCACCCCCAGCTGACACTGATTGACAGCTCTCTCATTGTCCATAATATAAATAAAAAACTGTCAATCAGTGTCAAACAACCAGTAATATACCGTATAATATAGGACCTCTTTAGCAAATTATCAGCAATAAGTTAGCATTTTTTAGTATACAAATAGAATGTTTGTAAATTATGTAAAGGCCAATTACTGCCTAAAGACATTCTTTAAAATGATGTCTACCTGCTAGCTTTTAGCTAAATTAGTCTCCATGACAACATCAAATATGAAATCCATAATGCAAGGAGCAGTGTACAATGCACTAACACATGACGTTAATTTCCATAATGCTGCAGACAAACAAAATATTTAGAGCACAAAAATATTGAAAAGGGTTGAGCGTCACTGCATATAAATGTAATTATGAATATGAAATAAGCCATTGTTGGCCCATACAGTATCATTTAAACCTTCTCATATTTTCAGATGCAGTACTTTACTATATGTTATCACCATATTATCATTATATTTCCAGATTTCAAATGATGTCATGTTAAAATTGTTGACAGGATAACCTTTTCTTAACAGTTTCCTTCTATATGAAAAAATAAAAACCTGCATACTTCTGGACTGGTGCCATTAATTGATTGCAGTGATGCGTCATCTGGTGACTGCAGTTAATGAGTAGCTGCTGCTTGGCTGCAGCCTTTACAATTCCAACATACTTCCTACATCTGTTTGTTGACTCCAACAGTCGGGTTATATAACAATTTCATGTGATCGCTGATGGACACAGCCTCACTGTCAGAGGAACTGTTCTAGTCTCAAAATAATCACAAATTTTTTATTTTTTTTAATGAAAAGTGGAGTTGTTATTAAGGAGTTGTCACATGCAGGACAAGCCTCTTAATCATGGAATTATGCTGAGAAGATCCAGGAGAACATATCTAAGTTTATGAATTTTAGCAGAGGAAGACTGTGAATCACTCGTGGTGGTGGAAGAAAAATTCCTATAATAATCAGCAATTTAATTGTTGTTAGTAGTTTGGCGCCCCACTGGTCTGGCCGTGGGTGGCATCACGAATACCCCTTTCCCAATTCCCCCATCATCAAAACCCAGCATTCCTTTATTAAATTACCCCGCCAGGGCCATGGAGCCGGGTTGCTGCCGTGCCATCCACTGAATGCAAAAGGACAGTAACAACCGGCCCGGTTCTGAGTATTCCCATTGTCCTGGAGTGAGCGTGTCAACTTGGCATCACGAACAGGATGCGAACGACCCAGCGACAAATGGTCTTGTGCACCCTTGGACGAAAAAGAACTGTACAAAATTGTTGTGCAACAGAATAACTTATAAAATGGTGACTAGAAAGACCGAGCGCCACGTGTAGGCCAGGGCGTGCCCAGGCCCTCGTCTTGGGATGAGTTAGCAAATGGAGCGAAAGAGCAGGCCCGTCCAAAGTGCTGAGAGAAAAGCAAGGGGGCCTGCCGAGAGGAGTGCTGACTCCACCCAGAAGTGTAAAGGAGGGCCGGGAGGGTGTGGCCCTAGAGCAGAAAGGAAGAAGAAGAACGACGACAGCGTCAAGACCGTTGGAGGCTGCAGGAGGAAGCGAACCCACAGGAAAAAGACCAAGTACGGAAAGGACCTGCATCCAACCCGACAGAATGGCGCAGCAGGGTTGTTGTGGAATTCCACCTCCAGAATGGCTTGGGGTTCATAAAGGAGTATGGCTTGGAGAAGAAGTGTTCGTCAGCCGATGAGATGTGGAGTCATACCTCCCGAAAGGACACCCCGGTCGGGATCTTCATCCCGGAGAGGAGGTCGGGTACACCCAGCACATGGGATGCCGAGGCTGGTTTGCTTTTAAGGTACCTTTACACGCCGCCACAGTGCCTAGCAACAAGTATCCACAGCACGTGCACGCACACGTTTTTAATGGTGGATACCGATCGCCGATGCCGCATATACACGCCGCCATTTCGTTGTCAACTGAAGGTATCTCTGTTCCCCGAAAGTTCCGACAGATCCTGCGGATAACTTCCTGTTGAATACCTTCGCTCCTTCACACGCCGCTACCACAAAGGAATATGGGCGTACATCTTTCGCGCCGCAAGTACAAGTGCCCCGTTTAGATGCCACTACCATGGCAATTGTGCCTTTGTGTTGCCTTCGGTTTTTGAGCACGGCTCAGCATCAGGTATCTGAGTCAACTGCAGGACACCGGGAGGAATTTCCCTATTTACACGATGCCATTTTGTAGCAATTTCATGGCAACAGACACAAATATCCAATGCCAGGCAGTTGCTACCTTGCAGTGGTGGCATGTAAAGGGGCCCTTAGAGTGTGCAAGATCCTACTGCTTTGGTCCCCATGTTCGGAACTTGCTGATTTTTCGGGTGCTGAGGACGGTTTGCAGACAAGCGGACCCTGCCCATAAAGTTAGATCTACAAAGTCAGTTAGCTATACTGTAGATAGTAGCTGTAGATAGTAGTTTAATGTCTTGTAAATGTTGTGTATAAATGTATAGTTATGTAGATACTGAGAATTGTAAACTGTTTAAATTGAAAATAGCCTGCCGGTGTCACTGCACAAAGTGGAGGGTGGAGTGAGACCAGCCTAGCGGAGGGTGCATCACCCGGACCACAAACTGTGTTAAGCCCCAGCAGCAGGACTAATGTGTGCTGTGACCCACAGGACTGGGAACATTGTGCTTTATTTATCTTTGTATAATATGTACATGATTGTTGAAACGTTCAAGTATATGCCTCCCGATAAGGAAGAAAAGCCAGCTTGTTCTTGTTCAAAAAGTAAAAAATGCGAGTCTGTGCCTTGTTAACGGTCGCTTGAGGATTTCAACCAAGTGGGAATATGATGCCCCACTGGTCTGGCTGCCACTGGGAGTACTGCACTCCTCCATTAGTGTGAGGGTAGTGCTGCTGTTCTCTGGATTGGGACGGTGAAGTTGAAACTCAACCCACACACATAGGACCCAGGGCAGGGACGGTGGGCAGACCCGGGTGAATGGGCCCAGTCTCAGACAGGGGGACACCGGTGAAAAAGAAGAGAGTTGTGGGGAGGACAGTGAAGTCATAGTGGGAGTCGAGAGGAGGTGGGGGTGTTAGCTCCCATTGGCTGGAGCACGGTCACGCTCGCCCTGGGAGGGAAAGACAGAATGGTGAAGAAAAGAGAAGGAGTCCTAGGGGTACGGACAAAGGCTAAGATCAGTGTACCACCGAGAGAAGAGAGAATGCACAGAGAGAGGAAGAGAAAGGAACGCCTAAGGGTGTCGATGACATTGTCTCTGTTCTTGAGAAACAGCTGGACTGGAGATTGGCAGAGTGAAGCACCTGGCAGCCTGGTTAAAGTGTTGAAGTAAAAGGTACAGAAATCCAATGGAAGTGTGTGAGACTTTTCTTTGCTGTGCACACTGGCTGCAGAGGTTGCCTGAACCACTGAGGTGCTGATGACCAAAGCCCAGCATCCCTTTATTAAATGACACCGCCAGGGCCATGGAGCCAGGTCGCTGCCGTGACATCAGCCAAATGCGAAACGACCGTAACAACTGGCCCAGTTCCGAGTATCCCCATTGCCCTGGAGTGGACGTGTCAGTAGAGATGAGCAAACCTTCTTCGTACATGTTCGCGAATTTCAAATTCAGCACGAACATTGCAGATTCGGTTCGGGATCACATATCCGAACAATTCCCCAAAAATAGTCGAATGCAGTATGTGCAGGGAAAGAAGTTTGAAATTTTAACTAGCCCTAAAACTTCCTCTGTTTGGGGACAAAACGTTCACCGGAAGACCTATTCACCGCCATAGAAAACACCTAACCTTACAGTTAGGAGTGTTTTCAGCCACCGGGTCTACCGACTTCTTGTATCAAGCTGTAGAATTTTTTGGAGCTTTAAATTAATTTTTTAAGCTTCCTGGGGTTTGCAGGTGTTTTGACACCTGCAGGGTGTCAATTTTGATAACCATGTCAGATGTGGCAGCAGTTGAGAAGGAAGCTTACAATCTTCTTAAAATATCAATTTAAGAGAGCTTAATTCTTTTATAAATTTTTTTATTTATTATTTATTATCATTATTTTTTTTTTCGGTCAGTGAGGCCATCTCTTCTACAGTTATGTGATATCAGTTCATATAAAAATAGCATATGACCATTATATGCTCCACACACTTTTTCTTATAGGTCTGTGTGTGTTCATATTTAAGAAACACCATATTATTGATATTGCTTCATGAAAATATGCAATCACTATTTAATGTCATTCCATATGATTACTATACAGATTTTGGGCAAGTGCACAACTGTATCATTATATTTATAATTCATATTAAAGGGATCCTGTCACCTCCAGAACGCCTCCTAAGCTACCAAAACATGTCCCTGCAGCATATTTTCACTAATCTCACACTCCTTTTGTCTCCTAAAAGCATCCTGTGAAAGTGCATAAAAACGTTTTAATACTTACTCATTAGTGATTATAATTAGCAGGGGCTATATTCTTTAGTCCCCAGGGTGTGTTGGTTTGCAGGCTTCAGGATCCACCCTCTCTCTATCTGTGCTGCTTTGCTTGTGCAGGCATTGCCCTCCCCCTCTCTATCACTCACAGAATGCAAATCATTAGTTCTGCCTTCAGCTCCACATCACAGCAGCACAGACAGAGAGAGGGCTAGATCATTCAGGCTGCAAAACAACATGCCCTAGGTGCTAAAGAATATAGCCCCTGCTAATTATAATCACTAATGAGTGAGTATAAAATCGTTTTTATGTACTTTCACAGGATGCTATTAGGAGACAAAAGGAGTGTAGGATTAGTGATGGGATGCTGCAGGGACGTGTTTTGGTAGCTTAGGAGGCATTTTGGAGGTGACAGGATCCCTTTAAGCTTGTTCTTGCATTGCTGCAGTGCACTGTCCACTAGCCTTATTCAGCATTCCAGATGAATTGGTGAATTTGTGACCTGAATAAACTTATTTTCATCATTATGTCTCCTACAAATATGTCAGTCTTCAATAATTACTGCACCTAGTACTTGCGCAACTCAGTTGTTACCTTGTGGCATGAAGTATTAGATGTGTGAGTCATGTTACTTCTGCAGCCAACTGCATTGAAGGGTTAATAGAGGGGAGCTAGGCAATAAGGATGTGGAAACAGTAATATGCTATTGATTATTTGTGTGTGACTCAGGCCTAGTTAACATTAGCCTGCGTTTTCATTTGTGTGAAAAACGCATTCAAACGCATATGTTAATGCACCCTTAGGCTGCAATGAAAATGCATTGCCAACACATGCAAAAACGCATGTTTTTTGGCAAAAACACAAAACGCATGCGTTTTTGCAAATGCAGCCATAGACGCAGCAGCCCACGTTTTTGGCTGCATTTGCAAAAATGCATGTGTTTTGCATACATTTGCAATACGTTTTGCATTGCAGCCTATGGGTGCCTATGGGTGCAGTAAAGCATGTGCTTGGATGCGTTTTAGCGGTGAAATTGCCCACAAATACAAACGCAAGCAAACACAGCCCAACTGAAGATGTGACAAGGCCCTCAGTCCTGGAATAGGTGGGCCACTAAGAAAAGCAAACAGGAGTCACTGTGGAGTTCAGCATTTTAGCACCATTTTATCAATGCAGTCCCAACCAGCTTCTCTATGCTACTCCGTGATTCATTGTTAATGTGTGTTCGCATCACGTAGTTTAGCAATGGCTTCCCCCACAGGATATGCCTGACCTGGAGGAGGTAATCTATGTCACCACTCCAGTTCCAGAGGGTGCATCAGAACCAGACCAGCATGGATACATATGTGACTTGGAACACCACCTCGCTACCCATCTTGGGTCTTCTGTTCAGAGAGGGGCAGATACAGTGATGGACTCTGATACCAGAGGAGAACCTGAACTCACAGTCAGGAGGTGGCCCATTCCTCCTGCCGTCTGGGAGCACCACATGTCACACTACAGAGGACCTTGCTGCATACCTGGCTCTATTCCACCTACAGCTGGTGCCACATCTACTGAATTACCAATACCACCAGAACCAAGAGTATGATGTGGAGCCCGAGGAAAAGCCTGAGGAAGAGGCCGAGGAGGAGAAAGAAGAGGAGGCTGATTTAGAAGAGGCAGAAAACACTGCTTCCCAGCCATGTGTATCACCCCCACCAGAGGCCTTCGACTGGGATAATGCCATGTGCGGACCCCTACCCACTCCAAGCAACTATTCGGTAAGGCGTGAACCACCCTGTCCTGTCTCCTTTATTGAGGAGATTTAGTTTGCGGATGCAATCGACTGGGAGTGGTTGCATGGAGCTAAGGCCAATCACTTCTGCGACCAGTGTACCTGAGGTGGTGGCATATTTGCAGGATAGGGGGTTTGGCTTCCTAGTCGAACAAGGTACTGGTACACCCTCTGTTACTTTCTTTTTAAAAGACTGTGCACCATCTTTGTCAGGCATGAGGCAACATTAATGAAGGTGTGGAGCAGCAAGATGTGGTTCATGGGTGGTGTATAATGGGTTGCCACAGCCACCAAATTTAAAAAGTGATAGTAGGAGACCAACCAGGAGAAAATGTGTCATCCGGTGAAGAACCGGCCTCTCTTAGTTTGCCAGCCACAGGGCATGTAAGTGTTCCACAAGTTGCTCCTGTTTCACCTAGAGGAAGTGGTTATCCCCTAATTTCATAATTGTCTTTTCCAGCAGTGGCCATGATGGAGTGTTCTGGTGGTGTAGAATGCCCCTGCAGGATTAGCCCCTTCGAATTCCCTAGGAATGTCCAGCAGCGGAGTACTATCATCAACAGTGACCTTCATACCAGGCAATGCTGAAAATGCATGCATGCAGTTTTAACCCCCCAAAAAAGGCATATAGTGTTTTGTTAATGACCCATCCCTGTGTTGGCATTTTGTCCTGAGAAGGACATTTTTTAGTTGATTTTCTGTTCCTCCTTGACCGAGGCCTGTGTTTTTACTGATGTTATATTTCTCCTTCCTACGTTTTGCACCATCTGCACTTCCTCCTATTGGATAAGCTGTTGTGCATACAGCCTTTGGGCTAAAACTTAAAAACCTTAATGGACTCTGCCCTTCATGAACTTTCCATCACCCTTAGAGTTAGTGTGCTGCTGATGCCTGTGGGAGTGTTGTTATATATATATATATACATATATATATATAATCCAAAAAAGGAAAAAGCAGCACCAAATAGATGTCTAGTGAACCTTTATTGCCAATGGCGTGGCGACGTTTCGGACCGAAGATCCTTTCTCATGGTCCGAAACGTCGCCACGCCATTGGCAATAAAGGTTCACTTGACATCTATTTAATGCTGCTTCTTCCTTTTTTGGATTGTTTACATGAACACTTGACCGGTGTTGAGAAAACGCTGCACAAGTCTGGTAATATCTGGTGCTGTTCTGTTTTTTTCATTATATATATATATATATATATATATATATATATATATATATATATATATTAGAATATCATGAAAAAGTTCATTTTTTTCAGCTGCTTGGATACTTTACCAGAAATTGGTGATCAAGCCGCAGGCCTCTGGTCTGATGACCTGAAGTATTGAAATGCAAGACACTGCACACACTCCTGTATAACAGGGCTGGCCAAGTGCAGTCCTTAAGGGCTGCAAAAATGTATGTTTTCAGGTTTTTCTTGGTATTGCACAAGGTGCTAGAATCATCACCTCTGCAGGTGATGAAACTAACATCCGTGAAATGCTAAGGAAATCCTGAAGACTTGCATTGTTTTCAGAACTTGAGCACTGTACTGTGCCACCCCTGCCACAGAAGTATCTTTAAAGAAAAATAGGGTGGGGGACAAGAGGCGCAATAGTGCCCTATCACTAGTGACACTTATGTGTGATAGTGGTGCTGTGAAGCTGCTCACCTGGTCCAGTTGTGAACCCCACAACTGGTTTGAAGGCGTTTTTGGAAAACAATGTTCCAGCTGCTGCAGGACCTCCACCGACCACTGGATAGTGGTGTGAATCCAAGAAATGATGGGAGTACTGGTGTGCCACGGTCAGCGCTGCTGTAGTATTGGATAAACTCACCAAAGAGCCAAATATGTTTTCATCCTTTATTCCTCCTCTCTCCTACGCGTTTCAGCGCCACACCCGGCGCCTTCCTCAGGGATATCCCTGAGGAAGGCGCCGGGTGTGGCGCTGAAACGCGTAGGAGAGAGGAGGAATAAAGGATGAAAACATATTTGGCTCTTTGGTGAGTTTATCCAATACTACAGCAGCGCGGACCGTGGCACACCAGTACTCCCATCATTTCACAGAAGTCTCTTTAGAAGTACCTAGGGGGCAAGAGAAATCCTCCTGCATTTTCATCACAACTGTGACTCTTCCTAGTCCCTCTTCTTAGGCCCTGTGACCATGGTGTGTTGTTTGATGTTTTTTTTACTCAGATTTTGAGAATCTGCATCAAAATCTGCATATCTATCCTGAGGACAGCAAAATCTATGTCAGGTGCTCTGCCCATTTTACTTTTTTCCCTTGCGCATGTGGTTCAGATTTCTTTATTCTGCCCAAAAATCTGAAAGGAAAAAATACACGTTGTCACAGCACTTCTGACTTTACTGGTTTCAGGATACACATGCAGATTTTCAAAATTTCCTTCATGAAATGCACCATGGGCACGGGGTCCTACAACAATATGGTAGGGTCATGTTTACAGAAGGCATGTCCCATATGCTGTTAGACCAGGCATGCAGGCACTGGCGAGAGTGTGAAAAGCTGTGCCATCACAAACATTACTGCAGTTCAGATTCGAGGTGTCAGACAGGGACTATCCTACAAATTTGAACTGCACTGCACTTCCTGACATGAGCTGTCTCATGATACTGATGAGATATCCCAGATTCATACCTCTCAGAAGACAGCTAGCTTTACAAGAGCTAACGCCACTGAGGTTATCTCAGGTCACACAGCGGAACTCCCTGCTGCCTGATATCCACTGTGTAAACTGACACAACCTCAGGGAAATCATGAGGATGTCTGAGGTTCATGAATCATGAATGGGTTTGGAAATATCGTGAGTGTGACCGGTGCTGTAGACATTGTACCATGGACTGAGCAATACTTTCAGTTTGCATGTTACTTTGGGGGACATAGCCATAGGCTTACGTGAAGTCTAAGTACATTTTAAAAATCTTGTAGAGTGCTTTGCAGTAACTTTTTGAGCTAAGAAATGGAAATGAAAAAAAAATATTTGAGAAATACTTGGACTAACAGTGGAACAGATGAAAGTCCTGGAGATTGTCAGTCAGGTCCTCACTCAGCCTATGCTATGATGTAGGATGGGGTCCGTACAACATCATCCTATAGCTCAATTTCACACGCGCCTCTCAATCAAGCTTCAAGCTTCATGGAATGCATCACCAACCATTTCATACAACCAATCCACTCAATACTGCCACCATTTACAGAAAGGGTGGTAAGGCTCCTAGTCATCCACACAATGTATTCACTGCTCGCAGCCGATACACAGGCCACATGCACAAACTATTGCTCAGTCTTTATGGAGATATTTAGGTTGTTTAGGGACACAAGGCAAAACTATTAAAGTTTTAGGCTTTAAAACACAAAGTAAATAATATTAGTAATGAGGAAGTATACTCGTTACTATTCGCTATTTGCACGGACAGTATGGTATTCATGATACTCGGTACTCTGTGAGTGTTTACGATTTTACTCATGAAATTCAAGTGAGCTGAAAAGCATGCTTGCTGACTGATTTTCAGCCAATAAACATACTGTTATTGCTTGACAGTCAAAGTAATGCCATATTCATCTTTGATAATGACATTACTGTTATTGGCAGGCACTGTCTAACCAAAGAAAAAATGACGCTCTAATCGAATAGCAATGAGGTCTGGGGCAGACTGTAAAAAGTCAGAGATGGATGAGAACATGCTCAAACTGCATAGGAACAATTAGCAGACATGATGTTGACTGTGTCTGTATACTGTTCTGCCATACAGCTGTCTGCTCTACATGACAGAACCTAGTAAAGATAGATAGATGGTAGAATAGAATCTGTCAAAAACTGAACATCTCGTGTTTCCTTCCTCTGGTAATCTTCCGAAACCTAATATTGCCATTTCTATATGTGTTTCCACCAATACTCCTCAGCAGCACACTCGCTGTCTTGGGGTTATATTTGACTCTGATCTCTTCTTTTCTCCTCACACTTGGTCACTCGCTCGCTCATGGCACCAACACCTCAAAAACATCTCTAGAATTCGACGTTTTCTTACTGTTGATTCTGCAAAAACTCTAAATGTTGCCCTTATTCATTCTCGCCTGGATTACTGTAATTCGCTACTAATCAGTCTCCCTCTTACTAAACGCTCTCCTCTCCAGTCCATCCTCAATGCAGCAGCCAGGATCATATTCCTCTCCACCCTCTTCACCGATGCCTCTATCGTGTGCCATTCATTGCACTGGTTGCCAATCTGCTATAGAGTAAATTATAAAATTATCACTCTGACCCACAAAGCTCTCCACAGTTCTGCACCGCCCCACATCTCCTCCCTCATCTCTGTCTATCGCCCTACACGTGCCCTCCATTCCACAAGTGACCTAAGACTGACATCAGCTACAATCTGAACCTCCCACTCCCGATTGCAAGACTTCTCACGATCTGCACCAATTCTCCGGAACAGTTTGCCAAAAACATTTCAATTAATTCCCAATACCAATAGTTTTAAACGAGCCTTAAAAACACATCTCTTTTGACTGGCCTATCACCTCACCTCAATTGTCTATCTTTCCTTTTCCATATGTGGCTTCTTGTGTCATCTGTCTGCACCCCCATGCACAATATAGCACTTTATCTGTACTTGTACAGATCCCGACCAATTACTGGTTCATGCAGCATTACGTGAATCCCCTATTTAATATATTGATGGCTAGATTATATATGATGGCACTTTTTACCATTTACCTTTTGTGCCTCCCCTATTTCCTCATAGATTGTAAGCTTGCGAGCAGGGACCTCACACCTCATGGTTTTTTAATTTTTTGTTACTCTGTATTGTATCATATTGTTTGTACGTCTCCTCTGAATTGTAAAGTGCTGCGGGATATGTTGGCGCTATATAAATAAAATTATTATTATTATTATTAGGTAGATTTGGCTTACCAGTCCCCCTCTGCTGTAACAGCTGTTGCTATGGCAACCGCTGTTGCTACAGCAACAGTGACCTCACTGCTTACCATACTGCAGGTCTCAGCACTGTCATTCAGTGATCAGAGACCATGGGAGCAGATGTGTTTCTCCTCCCCATGGTCTCTGATTTAGCAGAGCTGAGTCTATCCAGGAAGAGAGAAGAAGTGGATCGTGAAAGGGTATAAGGATGGAGAGGGAGTAAAAAGATGGAGTCACTAAGTGTCTCTGTGTTTTTTTTAATAAAATATTTTTTCTCCGTGTTGTGTCTTTTTTACTATTTATTTGAGATTCTTAATGGCCGGGTCTAACTTGGCCTGACATTAAGAATCTCAGGGCTTAATACCAGCTGGCATTACAAAGCTGGTGTTAACCTCTTATTACCCAGCATGCCCCCACCACCAGGGCTGCTAAAAGATCCTGGTAAAATGCCAGGAAATGGCGCTACAATAAATGCACCATTTTCAGGGGCAGCTGCGGGCTGACATTCTTTAATGTGGGGGGGCCCTAACTCAATGTGACCTCAGCCCACTGAGAATACCAGCCCTCAGCTGCATAGTTTTACCTTGGCTGGCCATTAAAAATAGTGCAGAGCCCAGGTTTTTTTTTTTCCCAGTCAAGGTAAAATTATGCAGCTGAGGTTGGCAGCTCGCAGCTGTCTGCTTTCACTGAACTAGACTTAAGGCCCAGTTACACACACAGATAATTGTGCAGAGATTGTTCACAGATCTCTGGTTGAAGTGAAATCATGGACACATTGTTCCATTTTGTGGCCGTATACAAATGTAACAATTTGTCCATGATTTCACTGCAACCAAAGATCTGCAAACAATCTCTGCACAGTTATCTGTGTGTTTAACTGGGCCTTTAAAAATACTGCGAAACTCCATGCATTTTTTTTATTATTTATTTACTTAACACTTCATGGTATTATTCCAACACTGCTTGCTCTCATATCTGCATCTGCTAAACTGGGTTTCTACTATCATTGCAACACTTCATGGTATTATTCCAACACTGCTTACTGTCATATCTATATCCGCAGCGCTGACCATCTACTCTTATTGCAGCAGCTCATGGTATATCATCTGCATTTGCTTTAAACTCTGCTACACATTAGCTGTACATACTATAACCATCAGGCTAGGGTCACACTTGCGTCATGCATCCGCTAAAAGCTAACGTTTTTCATGCTGAAGTGTGTGAAAAATGCATGCGTTAACGGATCCATAGGCTCCAATGCAAAAAAACACATGGTCAAAAGTAGAGAATAGGGGTGTTCGATTTGATTTGTTCGCCAATCTCAAATTTGAGCTGTTTTGGCCGGTGTTCGAGGCATTCGTCGAATTAGAACAATTAACTTGAAATTCGGCAATTCGCGGTTATGTTCGATAATGCTTCGATCACCAAAATCTTAACCCTAACCATGTTAATGACTGTGAATATCCAGTTTATGGGTATAGTGTGCGAAGGGGGGGAAGGGGGTTGTACCAGTGCTGCAGAAATGATAGCGATCTCCATTTTTTTTTCTCCAAACTGCAGACACAGTGGGGCGGTGCAGGCTGTCATCCAATCACACATACACACAGTAAAGTGCATTTTTTGCACACAAGCAAGGTTAGGCATCATTGGCTGTGTAAGTCACATGTCCTAGCACTATAAGACCCAGCCATTTTCTCCATCGCCACCATTTGCTCATTGCTGTAGCTCTGTGTCAGACGGCACTGCTGTTGCTGTGGGCGATATAGAGTGAAATCAAGCAATTGTGTTCTGAATCAGCTAGTGAGGTAGATAGATAGGTTTAGGGAGTAGGGACTGGAGGTAGTGTGTGAATTTTGAGGGCTGCTTCATAGGAGTAGCGATTAGGGACTAGGGACTAGTAGTCTAGCAGCCCTTTTTCAGGTATACTTCATAGAAGCAGGGACTAGTTTTAATTTCAGCCCTTTTTAGGGCTAGGTTAGAGCAGTCCCTATTAGTTTTTGCCAGGCAGAAGTGTGCCAGTGCTGTGCAAGCATTTTTCATAGCATCTGGCCACATCTAGCTCTGGGAGTCCTTTAGGGCAGGTAGTGTAGCACTGCTGTGAAGAAAGCTACACCACCTGCCTTAGTAGGACTTTTTTGGCTGCAGCTAGTCCAGGCAATTTGTTTGAGCTAGTACTGTAGCAGTGCCACTAAAAATGAAGTAGTGTAGGCCACTTCTAATACAAACAAATACACCGCCTGTGTAGTTACTTACTTCTAGTTTTTAACTGCACCTTGCCCAGGTCTCACTTTGGGTCAAGTAGCAGTGCCACAAAAAGAAGCCAGTGTAGGCCACTTCTAATACAAACAACTACACCGCCTGTGTAGTCACTTACTTCTAATTTTTAACTGCACCTTTCCCAGGTCTCACTTTGGGTCAAGTAGCAGTGCCACAAAAAGAAGCCAGTGTAGGCCACTTCTAATACAAACAAATAGACCACCTGTGTAGTCACTTCTAGTTTTTAACTGCACCTTGCCCAGGTCTCACTTTGGGTCAAGTAGCAGTGCCACAAAAAGAAGCCAGTGTAGGCCACTTCTAATACAAACAAATACACCGCCTGTGTAGTCACTTACTTCTAGTTTTTAACTGCACCTTGCCCAGGTCTCACTTTGGGTCAAGTAGCAGTGCCACTAAAAAAGAAGTAGTGTAGGCCACTTTTAATACAAACAACTACACCACCTGTGTAGTCACTTACTTCTAATTTTTAACTGCACCTTGCCCAGGTCTCACTTTGGGTCAAGTAGCAGTGCCACAAAAAGAAGCCAGTGTAGGCCACTTCTAATACAAACAAATACACCGCCTGTGTAGTCACTTACTTCTAGTTTTTAACTGCACCTTGCCCAGGTCTCACTTTGGGTCAAGTAGCAGTGCCACAAAAAGAAGCCAGTGTAGGCCACTTCTAATACAAACAAATACACCGCCTGTGTAGTCACTTACTTCTAGTTTTTAACTGCACCTTGCCCAGGTCTCACTTTGGGTCAAGTAGCAGTGCCACTAAAAAAGAAGTAGTGCAGGCCACTTCTAATACAAACAACTACACCGCCTGTGTAGTCACTTACTTCTAATTTTTAACTGCATCTTGCCCAGGTCTCACTTTGGGTCAAGTAGCAGTGCCACTAAAAAAGAAGCCAGTGTAGGCCACTTCTAATACAAACAACTACACCGCCTGTGTAGTCACTTACTTCTAATTTTTAACTGCACCTTGCCCAGGTCTCACTTTAGGTCAAGTAGCAGTGTTGGTTCAGTCACCTCTGCTTAATTTACTTCCAGCTTTTTGTTGTCCAACAACTGTACAGTTTCTAATTTTGTCCCATACAAAATGAGTGGCAAAAGGCCTGCTGCTGGTGGGAATGGGAGTAGGCGTGGTAGAAAGGGAAAAAATGTTTGTGTCCGTGGGGTAGATGCTAAATCTACATTAACATCTACTGAAGAAAGACAATCTTCCAGCCAAAGTAAGATGTCCACTTCTTTCCGAGGAGATTCTGATATGATCCCTTTCATACGGACACGACTCAGACGACGATCGATACCAATTCTCGATGAGGCACAAAAAGAGCAAGCGCTTGAATGGATAGCAAGCGCTTCAGCAAGTGGGCTCTCCTCCACCTCAACTTCTACATCTCAAATACACGAGTCTTCAGAGGTGTCACCCCAATCCCACTTGCTTCCGTACAGCTCCCAAGTCTGCAGCCACCTATCTGAGTATGGGGTAAGACAGATGGTTGAGTATGCATCGCTCTTCTCTCATACTATAGCCTGGGAATCAGAGGCCTGCTCCAAAGCTTTTGTGAGTCAAGATGAGGAAATTATCTGCACTGATGCCCAATAGCTTTTGGAGTCGGATCCAGGCCCAGATAAAGAAGGGTCTGAGCAAGCATAATGTAGACCCTCATTCAAAAACTGTGAACTGCACCTTGGACATCTTGTGAGCCCCTCCACATACGACTCCTCCTGTACTTCCTCCCCCTCCTCTAGTGCCACCACCTGACTCTGAATACTGTTTAAAGTGTGCTCCCGTATGGAAATGACAGGAATAGTCATGCTGATAATGGCATCATCATCACTAAACATCATCGTCGACATTTCAATACTGTACAAAATGGTGCATAGGTCATTCATTTCATACCACTCCAACTGTGTGATTTGCCCCACCTCTGGATCTCGTAGGCCCAGGTTATACGTCATGACTTATTACACCAGGGCTCGTCGGTGCTGCCACAGTTGCTGCAACCTGTGTTGAGTTGAATTCCATCGTGTCGGCACATCGCATTTCAGCCAGTGAACTGGCAGGCCGAATGACTTCTGTAGAGATGCATGGCGTTGATCTGCGAACAGTGGAAGTGAGCACACAGCGACCATGTCCTCTGCTTAACAACATCTAGGCCCGGACAGTGTGCAAAAATTGGCTGGACAACCAGGTTTAAGATGTGAGCTATGCAAGGCACGTGTGTCACACTGCCCCGGCGGAGGGCTGCACCCACCATTGTCGCACACAGCCTTCCCTGGCTGCAGGTTCAGGTTAAACAAGCATTGATGAAACTCGGTCTCTACAGCTGACCACAAATCCTCAGCTGCGTGACTCATATTTCCCAGACATTTCAAGGTAAAGACCGCCTAATGCCCTGCTGCCATCATAGTAAGGAGTTGTGCAGGATTCCTTCTGCGCAGTTAGAACGCGGGTGGCATTACCAGACAGGCTTTGGGTGCAGGTGGAGGACCGAGACGTGGTTGAGGAGGCAGAAGAAGTGGAGGAACTTATACATACAGAGGATTGACGCACATCTCGTGGGGATGGCAAGATTTGGGCAGCAGCCCCTTCTCCTGCTGTCTTCATAGTTACCCAGTGCACTGTCACCGCCATGTAACGCCCCTGTCCATGCTTACTGGTCCAAGTGTCTGTGGTGAAAAGCACCCTGTCACACACAGAGTTTCTTAGGGCCGCTTTACACACACCAACTTCTGTGTCCAACTTCTGAACAGATCTCTGGTTGTAGTGAAATCATGGACACATTGTTCCATTTGTACACAGCCACAATATGGAACAATGTGTTCATGATTTCACTGCAACCAGAGATCTGTTCAGAAGTTGGACATAGAAATTGGTGTGTGTAAACGGGCCCTTAAGGAAGCTGTGATTTTGTGTGCGACATGCTGATGTAGCGCAGGCACAGTTTTCTTGAGAAGTAGTGGTGACTGTTCATCTGGTACTGGAGCACTGCGACGGACACAAGGTCTCAAAAATCCTCTGTGTACAACAGGCGAAGACGAAGCATTTCTGTAACCAACAGCTTGCAGATGTTGAAATTCAACCTCTTAGCTTTGTCATGGCCAGGAGGAAATGGTCTATTACTTGTCCACATCCGAGGGACCAAGGACTGGCTGCTGTGCTGAGACACAGTTGAGTAGGGTGTCCCCGGCAAACTGTTGGTCTGTGAGGAAGGTGCAGGCGGACATATTATGTTGCCTTCATCCAAAGGTGGTGTTCTTGATGTCTGACAGCTCTCAACATCAGCAGATGTTTTCACTTCCAAAAGAACTGAGGACCTTCTAATCACACTGGCTGTTGCGGGTAAAGGTGGAAGGTCTGTGTCCAAAAGCATGTGTGACTGCTGTCCCCACAGTCACAAAGGATGAAGAGGCAGCGGATGCACTTGATGGGCCAGTCGGTGGTTGGTCTGGCCTGCTAGGCTGCATTGTAGCACAGTGAGCTTCCCACTGCGGCTTTTGCTTCATATCCATGAGACAGTTCATGAATGAACTACTCAAAGTATAGATTTTTTGACCTCTACTTAGATTTTGGTTACAAATCTTACAGATCTTACAGATAACATGGGGAGACTAAAGGCTTGTGGATTTTGGAATGTGCTGCATGAAAGTCACCTCACCAACCATTTTAAGCTTGCAACTGCGGGGCAATTGATGTAACTGAAGTGGTGACTGGGCCCAAATTTTTGGAAAAAATGGATACTCTTGTTGTAGTCCCCTAAATGTGACACAATGGTCAGCAGTGCATGAGGCCTTACAGATGCTGAGGTAAAAAACACGAAATACTCATTGCCTGCACAAGAACTTTCAGATACTGCAGTAAAAACCGCACCAAATTCTCCTCGTCTGAGCATGGCCTTACAGATAGTGAAGTATAACTCAACAAGTTCTCCTTGTCAGAACGTGGCCTTACAGATACTGAAGAAAACTCACCAAGTTCTTCTCGTCTTAACGTGGCCTTACAGATACTGAAGTAAAACTCACCAAGCTCTCCTCGTCTGAGCATGGCCTTACAGATACTGAAGTAAAACTCACCAAGTACTCCTCGTCTGAGCATGGCCTTACAGATAGTGAAGTAAAACTCACCAAGATCTCCTCGTCTGAGCATGGCCTTAAAGATACTGAAGTAAAACTCACCAAGTTCTCCTCGTCTGAACGTAGCATTACAGATAGTGAAGTAAAACTCACCAAGTACTCCTTGTCTGAACTTGACCTTACAGATAGTGAAGTAAAACTCACCATGTTCTCCTCGTCTGAACGTTAGCCTTACAGATACTGAAGTAAAACTCACCAAGTTCTCCTCGCCTGAGCATGGCCTTACAGATACTGAAGTAAAACTCACCAAGTACTCCTCGTCTGAGCATGGCATTACAGATAGTGAAGTAAAACTCACCAAGTTCTCCTCGTCTGACATTGGCCTTAAAGATACTGAAGTAAAACTCACCAAGTTCTCCTCATCTGAACCTAGCATTACAGATAGTGAAGTAAAACTCACCAAGTACTTCTTGTCTGAACATGGCCTTACAGATAGTGAAGTAAAACTCACCATGTTCTCCTCATCTGAACGTAGCCTTACAGTTACTGAAGTAAAACTCACTAAGTTCTCCTTGTCTGAACGTG
Source organism: Allobates femoralis (assembly GCA_033576535.1). NCBI lineage: Eukaryota > Metazoa > Chordata > Amphibia > Anura > Aromobatidae > Allobates > Allobates femoralis. Next base: position 156,243,536 of record JARQOC010000002.1, on the reverse strand, counting down.
GCCTTACAGATACTGAAGTAAAACTCACCAAGTTTTCCTCTCGTCTGAACGTAGCATTACAGATAGTGAAGTAAAAACAAACCAAGTTCTCCTCGTCTGAGCATGGCCTTACAGATACTGAAGTAAATCTCACCAAGTACTCCTAGTCTGAACATGGCCTTACAGATAGTGAAGTAGAACTCACCAAGTTCTCCTCGTCTGAACGTAGCATTACAGATAGTGAAGTAAAACTCAAAAAGTACTCCTCTTCTGAGCATGGCCTTACAGATAATGAAGTAAAACTCACCAAGTTGTCCTCGTCTGAACGTGGCCTTACAGATACTGAAGTAAAACTCATCAAGTACTCCTCGTCTGAGCATGGCCTTACAGATAGTGAAGTAAAACTCACCAAGTTCTGCTCTTCTGAGCATGGCTTTACACATACTGAAGTAAAACTCACCAAATTCTCCTCGTCTGAGCAAGGACTTACAGATACTGAAGTGAAAGTCACCAAGTTCTCCTCTTCTGAACGTTGCCTTACAGATACTGAAGTAAAACTCACCAAGTTCTCCTCGTCTGAGCATGGCCTTACAGATACTGAAGTAAAACTCATCAAGTACTCCTCGTCTGAGCATGGCCTTACAGATAGTGAAGTAAAACTCACTAAGTTCTCCTCGTCTGAGCATGGCCTTAAAAATACTGAAGTAAAACTCACCAAGTACTCCTCGTCTGAGCATGGCCTTACAGATAGTAAAGTAATACTCATCAAGTACTCCTTGTCTGAACATGGCCTTACAGATAGTGAAGTAAAATTCACCAAGTTCTCCTCGTCTGAGCATGGCTTTACAGATAGTAAAGTAATACTCATCAAGTACTCCTTGTCTGAACATGGCCTTACAGATAGTAAAGTAATACTCATCAAGTACTCCTTGTCTGAACATGGCCTTACAGATAGTGAAGTAAAATTCACCAAGTTCTCCTCGTCTGAACGTTAGCCTTACAGATAGTGAAGTAAAACTCACCAAGTTTTCCTCGTCTGAACGTGGCCTTACAGATAGTGACGTAAAACTCACCAAGTTCTCCTCGTCTGAGCATGGACTTACAGATACTGAAGTAAAACTCACCAAGTACTCCTCATCTAAGCATGGCCTTACAGATAGTCAAGTAAAACTCACCAAGTTCTCCTCGTCTGAACGTAGCATTACAGATACTGAAATAAAACTCACCAAGTTCTACTCGTCTGAGCATGGACTTACAGATACTGAAGTAAAACTCACCAAGTTCTCCTCGTCTGAGCATGGCCTTACAGATACTGAAGTAAAACTCACCAAGTTCTCCTCGTCTGAACGTAGCATTACAGATAGTGAAGTAAAACTTACCAAGTACTCCTTGTCTGAACATGGCCTTACAGATAGTGAAGTAAAACTCACCATGTTCTCCTCGTCTGAACGTAGCCTTTCAGATAGTGAAGTAAAAACTCACCAAGTTCTCCTCGTCTGAGCATGGCCTTACAGATACTGAAGTAAAACTCACCAAGTTCTTCTCATCTGAACGTGGCCTTATAGATAGTGAAGCAAAACTTACCAATTTCTCCTCGCCTGAACGTAGCCTTACAGATAGTGAAGTAAAACTCACCAAGTTCTTCTCATCTGAACGTGGCCTTATAGATAGTGAAGCAAAACTTACCAATTTCTCCTCGTCTGAACGTAGCCTTACAGATAGTGAAGTAAAACTCACTAAGTTCTCCTCGTCTGAGCATGGCCTTAAAAATAATGAAGTAAAACTCACCAAGTACTCCTCGTCTGAGCATGGCCTTACAGATAGTAAAGTAATACTCATCAAGTACTCATGTGTCTGAACATGGCCTTACAGATAGTGAAGTAAAATTCACCAAGTTCTTCCTGTCTGAACGTAGCATTACAGATAGTGAAGTAAAACTCACCAAGTTCTTCCTCGTCTGAGCATGGCCTTACAGATAGTAAAGTAATACTCATCAAGTACTCCTTGTCTGAACATGGCCTTACAGATAGTGAAGTAAAATTCACCAAGTTCTCCTCGTTTGAACGTAGCCTTACAGATAGTGAAGTAAAACACTCACCAAGTTTTCCTCGTCTGAACGTGGCCTTACAGATACTGAAGTAAAACTCACCAAGTTCTTATCGTCTGAACGTGGCCTTACAGATAGTGAAGTAAAACTCACCAAGTTCTCCTCGTCTGAGCATGGACTTACAGATACTGAAGTAAAACTCCACCAAGTTCTCCTCGTCTGAACGTAGCATTACAGATAGTGAAGTAAAACTCACCAAGTACTCCTTGTCTGAACTTGACCTTACAGATAGTGAAGTAAAACTCACCATGTTCTCCTCGTCTGAACGTAGCCTTACAGATACTGAAGTAAAACTCACCAAGTTTCTCGCGCTGAGCATGGCCTTACAGATATGAAGTAAAACTCACCAAGTACTCCTCGTCTGAGCATGGCATTACAGATAGTGAAGTAAAACTCACCAAGTTCTCCTCGTCTGAGCATGGCTTAAAGATACTGAAGTAAAACTCACCAAGTTCTCCTCGTCTGAACATGGCCTTACAGATACTGAAGTAAAACTCACCAAGTACTCCTCGTCTGAACGTGGCCTTACAGATAGTGAAGTAAAACTCACACAATCGTACTCTCATCGTTACCTGAACATGGCATTACAGATAGTGAAGTAAAACTTACCAAGTACTCTTGTCTGAACATGGCCTTACAGATACTGAAGTAAAACTCACAAGTCTCCTCGTCTGACGATGGCCTTACAGATAGTGAAGTAAAACTCACCAAGTTCTCCTCTTGCTGACATGGCCTTACAGATACTGAAGTAAAAACTCACCAAGTTCTCCTCGTCTGAACAGGCCTTACAGATAGTGAAGTAAAACTTACCAAGTTCTCCTCGTCTGAACGTGGCCTTACAGATACTGAAGTAAAACTCACCAAGTTCTCCTCGTCTGAACGTGGCCTTACAGATACTGAAGTAAAACTCACCAAGTACTCCTCGTCTGAGCATGGCCTTACAGATATGAAGTAAAACTCACCAAGTACTCTGTCTGAACTGGCCTTACAGATAGTGAAGTAAAACTCACCAATTCTCCTCGTCTGAACTGGCCTTACAGATATGAAGTAAAACTCACCAAGTACTCTGTTTGAACATGGCCTTACAGATAGTGAAGTAAAACTTCACCAAGTACTCTGTACTGAACTTGGCCTTACAGATATGAAGTAAAACTCACCAAGTTCTCCTCGTCTGAAGTGCCTTACAGATAGTGAAGTAAAACTCACAAGTTCTCTGTCTGAACATGGCCTTACAGATACTGAAGTAAAATCACAAGTTCTCCTCGTCTGAACGTGCCTTACAGATATGAAGTAAAATCACCAAGTTCTCCTCGTCTGAACATGGCCTTACAGATAGTGAAGTAAAACTCACCAAGTACTCCTGTCTGAACATGGCCTTACAGATAGTGAAGTAAAACTCACCAAGTCTCCTCGTCTGAACGTGGCCTTACAGATTGAGGGCCTTACAGATAGTGAAGTAAAACTCACCAAGTTCTCTCCTCATCTGAACGTGCCTTACAGATAGTGAAGTAAAACTCACCAAGTTCTCCTCGTCTGAGCATGGCCTTACAGATACTGAAGTAAAACTCACCAAGTACTTCTCATCTGAACATGGCCTTACAGATAGTGAAGAAAACTCACCAATTTCTCCTCGTCTGAACTAGCCTTACAGATATGAAGTAAAAACTCACCAAGTTCTCCTCGTCTGAACGTGCTTACAGATATGAAGTAAAACTCACCAAGTACTCCTCGTCTGAACATGGCCTTACAGATATGAAGTAAAACTCACCAAGTTCTCCTCGTCTGAACGTAGCCTTACAGATAGTGAAGTAAAACTCACCAAGTTCTCCTCGTCTGAACATGGCCTTACAGATACTGAAGTAAAATCACCAAGTTCTCTCGTCTGAACGTGGCCTTACAGATAGTGAAGAAAAACATACCAATATCTCCTCGTCTGAACATGGCCTTACAGATATGAAGTAAAACTCACCAAGTTACTCTCTCGTCTGAACATGGCCTTAAGATACTGAAGTAAAACTCACCAATACTCTCGTCTGAACATGGCCTTACAGATAGTGAAGTAAAACTCACCAAGTACTCCTTGTCTGAACATGGCCTTACAGATAGTGAAGTAAAACTCACCAAGTACTCCTGTCTGAACATGCCTTACAGATAGTGAAGTAAAACTCACCAAGTTACTCTCGTCTGAACATGGCCTTACAGATAGTGAAGTAAACTCACCAAGTACTCCTTTCTGAACTGGCCTTACAGATATGAAGTAAAACTCACCAAGTTCTCCTCGTCTGAACGTGCCTTACAGATACTGAAGTAAAACTCACCAAGTCTCTCGTCTGAAGTGGCTTACAGATACTGAAGTAAAACTCACCAAGTATCCTCGTCTGAACATGGCCTTACAGATACTGAAGTAAAACTCACCAAGTACTCCTCGTCTGAACATGGCCTTACAGATACTGAAGTAAAACTCACCAAGTTACTCCTCGTCTGAACATGGCCTTACAGATACTGAAGTAAAACTCACCAAGTACTCCTCGTCTGAACATGGCCTTACAGATAGTGAAGTAAAACTCACCAAGTACTCCTCGTCTGAACATGGCCTTAAGATACTGAAGTAAAACTCACCAAGTATCTCCTTCTCTGAACATGGCCTTACAGATACTGAAGTAAAATCACCAAGTTCTCTCGTCTGAACATGGCCTTACAGATATGAAGTAAAACTCACCAATTCTCCTCGTCTGAACATGGCCTTACAGATATGAAGTAAAACTCACCAAGTACTCCTCGTCTGAGACATGGCCTTACAGATACTGAAGTAAAACTCTTACAATATCCTCGTCTGAACATGGCCTTACAGATAGTGAAGTAAAACTCACCAAGTTCTCCTCGTCTGAACATGGCCTTACAGATATGAAGTAAAACTCACCAAGTACTCCTCGTCTAAACATGGCCTTACAGATACTGAAGTAAAACTCACCAAGTTCTCCTCGTCTGAACATGGCCTTACAGATACTGAAGTAAAACTCACCAAGTACTCTCGTCTGAACATGGCCTTACAGATACTGAAGTAAAACTCACCAAGTACTCCTCGTCTGAACGATGCCTTACAGATAGTGAAGTAAAACTCACCAAGTACTCCTCGTCTGAACATGGCCTTACAGATATGAAGTAAAACTCACCAAGTTTTCTCATCTGAACGTGGCCTTATAGATAGTGAAGCAAAACTTACCAATTTCTCCTCGTCTGAACGATGCCTTACAGATATGAAGTAAAACTCACTAAGTTCTCTCGTCTGAGCATGGCCTTAAAGATACTGAAGTAAAACTCACCAATTCTCCTCGTCTGAACTAGACTTACAGATATGAAGTAAAACTCACCAAGTACTCCTGTCTGAACTGCCTTTACAGATAGTGAAGTAAAACTCACCAAGTTCTCCTCGTATAACGTAGCCTTACAGATACTGAAGTAAAACTCACCAAGTTCTCCTCGTCTGAGCATGGCCTTACAGATACTGAAGTAAAACTCACCAAGTACTCCTCGTCTGAGAACATGGCATTACAGATAGTGAAGGTAAAAACTCACCAAGTTCTCCTCGTCTGAGCATGGCCTTACAAGATACTGAAGTAAAACTCACCAAGTTTTACTCCTTCATCTGAACCAAGCTTACAGATACGTGAAGTCAAAAACTCACCAAGTACTCTTTTCTGAACATGGCCTTACAGATAGTGAGTAAAAACTCACCAGTTCCCCTCTCTGAACATGCCTTACAAATTACTGAAGTAAAACTCACTAAGTTACTCCTTGTCTGAACATGGCCTTACAGATACTGAAGTAAAAACTCACCAAGTTCCTCGTCTGAACTGCTTACAGATAGTGAAGTAAAACTAACCAGTTCTCCTCGTCTGAAGCATGAGCCTTACAGATACTGAAGTAAATCTCACCAAGTACTCCTAGTCTGAACATGGCCTTACAGATAGTGAAGTAAGAACTCACCAAGTTCTCCTCGTCTGAACGTAGCATTACAGATAGTGAAGTAAAACTCAAAAGTACTCCTCGTCTGAGCATGGCCTTACAGATAATGAAGTAAACTCACCAAGTTGTCCTCGTCTGAACGTGGCCTTACAGATACTGAAGTAAAACTCATCAAGTACTCCTCGTCTGAGCATGGCCTTACAGATAGTGAAGTAAAACTCATCCAAGTTCTCTCTTCTGAGCATGGCCTTTACACATACTGAAGTAAAACTCACCAAATTCTCCTCGTCTGAGCATAGGACTTACAGATACTGAAGTAAAAGTCACGAAGTTCTCCTCGTCTGAACGTGCCTTACAGATACTGAAGTAAAACTCACCAAGTTCTCCTCGTCTGAGCAAGCCTTACAGATACTGAAGTAAAACTCACAAGTACTCCTCGTCTGACATGGCCTTACAGATAGTGAAGTAAAACTCACAAGTTCTCCTCGTCTGAGCATGGCCTTAAAAATACTGAAGTAAAACTCACCAAGTACTCCTCGTCTGAACATGGCCTTACAGATAGTGAAGTAAAACTCACTAAGTTCTCCTCGTCTGAGAATGGCCTTAAAATACTGAAGTAAAACTCACCAAGTACTCCTTGTCTGAACATGGCCTTACAGATAGTGAAGTAAAATTCACCAAGTTCTCCTCGTCTGAGCATGGCCTTACAGATAGTAAAGTAATACTCATCAAGTACTCCTTGTCTGAACATGGCCTTACAGATAGTAAAGTAAATACTCATCAAGTACTCCTTGTCTGAACATGGCCTTTACAGATACTGAAGTAAAACTCACCAAAGTTCTCCTCGTCTGAACATGGCCTTACAGATATGAAGTAAAACTCACCAAGTTTCCTCGTCTGAACAGTGCCTTACAGATAGTGAAGTAAAACTCACAAGTTACTCCTCGTCTGAGCATGAGCTTACAGATACTGAAGTAAAACTCACCAAGTACTCCTCTTCTGACATGGCCTTACAGATAGTGAAGTAAAACTCACCAAGTCTCCTCGTCTGAGCATAGCTTACAGATACTGAAGTAAAAATCTCACAAGTTCTCTCGTCTGAAGCATGGCTTACAGATATGAAGTAAAAACTCACCAAGTTCTCCTCGTCTGAGCATGGCCTTACAGATACTGAAGTAAATACTCACAAGTTACTCCTCGTCTGAACTGGCCTTACAGATAGTGAAGTAAAACTCACCAAGTACTCCTTCGTCTGACATGGCCTTACAGATATGAAGTAAAACCACCAAGTACTCTTTCGTCTGAACATGCCTTACAGATAGTGAAGTAAAACTCACAAGTTCTCCTCGTCTGAGCATGGCCTTATTTGGCCTTTCAGATAGTGAAGTAAAATTCACAAGTTCTCCTCGTCTGAACGTAGCCTTACAGATAGTGAAGTAAAACTCACCAAGTTTCCTCGTCTGAACGTGGCCTTACAGATAGTGACGTAAAACTCACCAAGTTCTCCTCGTCTGAGACATGGACTTACAGATACTGAAGTAAAACTCACCAAGTACTCCTCATCTAAGCATGGCCTTACAGATAGTGCAAGTAAAACTCACCAAGTTCTCCTCGTCTGAACGTGCCTTACAGATACTGAAGTAAAACTCACCAGTTCTCCTGTCTGAACGAGCTTACAGATATGAAGTAAAACTCACCAAGTTCTCCTCGTCTGAGCATGGCCTTACAGATACTGAAGTAAAACTCACCAAGTCTCTCTCTGAACTGGCATTAAGATAGTGAAGTAAAAATACCAATCTCTCGTCTGACATGGCCTTAAGATACTGAAGTAAAACTCACCAAGTTCTCTCGAATCCTTGTAACAGTAGCATTACAGATAGTGAAGTAAAACTCACCAAGTACTCCTTGTCTGAACATGGCCTTACAGATAGTGAAGTAAAACTCACCATGTTCTCCTCGTCTGAACGATAGCCTTACAGATAGTGAAGTAAAACTCACCAAGTTCTCCTCGTCTGACATGGCCTTACAGATACTGAAGTAAAACTCACCAAGTTCTCCTCGTTCTGAACGTGGCCTTACAGATAGTGAAGTAAAACTAACCAAGTTCTCCTCGTCTGAGCTGGCCTTACAGATATGAAGTAAAACTCACCAAGTTCTCCTCGTCTGAAGCATTGGCCTTAAGATACTGAAGTAAAACTCACCAAGTTCTCCTCGTCTGAAGCATGGCCTTACAGATAGTGAAGTAAAACTCATCAAGTACTCTTGTCTGAACATGGCCTTACAGATATGAAGTAAAACTCACCAAGTTCTCCTCGTCTGAACGTGAGCCTTACAGATACTGAAGTAAAACTCACCAAGTTCTCCTCGTCTGAGCATGGCCTTACAGATAGTGAAGTAAAACTCATCAAGTTCTCCTCGTCTGAAGCATGGCCTTTACAGATACTGAAGTAAAACTCACCAAGTTCTCCTCGTCTGACAGGCTTACAGATATGAAGTAAAACTCACAAGTTTTCCTCGTCTGAACGTGGCCTTACAGATACTGAAGTAAAACTCACCATGTTCTCCTCGTCTGAACGTAGCCTTTCAGATAGTGAAGTAAAACTCACCAAGTTCTCCTCGTCTGAGCATGGCCTTACAGATACTGAAGTAAAACTCACCAAGTTCTTCTCATCTTAACGTGGCCTTATAGATAGTGAAGCAAAACTTACCAATTTCTCCTTGTCTGAACGTAGCCTTACAGATAGTGAAGTAAAAATCACCAAGTTCTCCTCGAATGAACGTGGCCTTACAGATACTGATGTAAAACTCACCAAGTTCTTCTCGTCTGAACGTGTCCTTACAGATACTGAAGTAAAACTCACCAAGTTCTCCTCGTCTGAGCATGGCCTTAAAGATGCTGAAGTAAAACTCACCAAGTACTCCTCGTCTGAACGTAGCATTACAGATAGTGAAGTAAAACTCACCAAGTTCTCCCCGTCTGAGCATGGCCTTACAGATACTGAAGTAAAACTCACCAAGTACTCCTCATCTAAGCATGGCCTTACAGATAGTCAAGTAAAACTCACCAAGTTCTCCTCGTCTGAACGTAGCATTACAGATACTGAAGTAAAACTCACCAAGTTATTCTCGTCTGAACATGGCCTTTCAGATAGTGAAATAAAACTCACCAAGTTCTCCTCGTCTGAGCATGGCCTTACAGATACTGAAGTAAAACTCACCAATTTCTCCTTGTCTGAGCATGGCCTTACAGATACTGAAGTAAAACTCACTAAGTTCTCCTCGTCTGAACGTGGCCTTACAGATACTGAAGTAAAACTCACCAAGTACTCATCGTCTGAACAAGGCCTTACTAAAACTGAAGTAAAACTCTCCAAATACTCATTGTCTGCATGATACCTTACAAATACTGGAGTAAAAACGGATTTTAGAGGGGCATGACTTGCCTATATCTGTGTCTCCTCCTTTTACTCGTCCATCTCTTTTCTTTTCGCATTTTTTATGTACTTGTCACTTTTCCATGTGTTTGTTGTGTGTTTTGAGTAGTTTGCCACCTTTTGGACATCTTAGAAGGTTTTTTCTATGTGTTTGTGTTTGCCTGCCATTGTTTTCAATGGGGTTCGACGAACATTCACGAACACACATCAGATTTGACGAATCGAATCGAATTCGAACATCGGGGTGGTGGCTCATCTCTAGTCAAAAGGCAACACTTTTGACGCTATGCGTTATTGCATTAGCAACAAAAATGATGCTAGTAGCGTTTTTTGGTGCTTTTGCAAAAATATAAGCATTTTTTTAACATTGGCTCCTATGGGAAACGCATGCGTTAACGCATGGTACATACATGTACCATGTGTTAACACATGCGTTAACACTATCGTTAATTTTGCCACAAAATGGCAACAGGAAAAAACACCTATCATTAACGCAGGCTTCCCAAAAGCGTCCCTCCAAGTGTGACTCTAGCCTTACTCACCATTATGAATGTTTATTATCTGTATTGTAAAAGTTTATCTCTTAAGGAAAGTGTGAGTCTGTAGGTGGGTCTGGCCTTATTTTAGATCTGAGTGGAGGCCTTTGATCAGCCATTAATCTAGTGGTATTTGAAGCAGCTGTTAATTACCTAAATCATCTGACTCCCCACAATCCCCCTCATCTAATACCATAGTGAGCCCTATAAATTTAGTTCTGTCTTAAGGGGTGCACGTGAGTGTGGGGTGTGTACGCAAGTGGCACCTTTTGTGAAGTGGCACTGTTGCTAAGTGACTTGCAGTTACTCCATGGCAGTTAGTCAGAGCAGGAGTGAGGTAACCCACTCTTTCACTCTCTTTTTTTAACCATGGATTTTATTTCATTATCTGTCTTACAGTATGTGCTTTTGTCATTTACTTTCACCGTCCCATCGTCCCCTTTATCACCTCTCATCCACATGAACTCTTCTCTCCTTCCATCTATTATACACAGCTCCTATACTTTGTTCACCCTTCTGAATAATCTCGGGCCACCATATTCTGGGGTACTAAATCATAAACTATATCACAAATCAAACTATAAATACTATTTGCTTTTTCTCACTTTGCTGCTGCTACTGTCAGGTGATATCTCTCCAAATCCTGGTCCACCCTCTACCTACTTCAACCCGTCCCCCACCTCACATAGAAACCCTTCTATTCTCATTAACATTACTTGCACACCTTCATCTCCCTTTTTTAACTGCACTCTCTGGAATTCACAGTCTGTATGCAATAAGCTTCCTTTTATCCACAACTACTTTCTCACTAACTCTCTTAATCTGCTGGCTCTTAATGAAACCTGGATCCAGGATTCAGACACGGTTTTCCCTGTCGCTTTTTCTCATGGCGGTTTACATTTCTCCCATTCCCCAAGACCTGGGAACAGACATGGTGATGGAGTTGGCTTACTCCTGTCCCCACAATGTACTTTCCAGGTTATTCCCCCAGCTCCATCACTCTTATTCCCTTCTTTTGAGGTCCACACCATTAGACTCTTCCACCCCCTTCTCCTTCCCCCTCAGAGTAGGGCCACCCAGGGTCACTTTCCCAGTTCCTCAACCATTTTTTCCACCTGGCTGATGCACTTCATGTCCTCAGAATTACCAATCCTTATTCCGGGAGACTTCAACATCCCCATTAACAGACCCACCTCCCCATTGGCATGCCAGCTCCTCTCGCTAACCCCCTTCACTTGGCCTGTCTCAGCTCTCAACCTCTGAGACGAGACACACATTGATGGTAACACCTTTGACCTTGTGTTTTTCCGGCTCTGTTCAACCTCTTCCTTAGACAACTCACCTCTTCCTCTCTCTGACCACAACATTCTCTCCTTCATGCTCACAAATCCTCGTCCACCCCAGCACACCCCTACCTATCACACTTTAAGAAATCTTCAGGCCATCAACCCTCATACACTCACAGACTCTCTCATTCATCACTGTCTCCAATTTCCTCCTTCTCCTGTCCTGATCTGTCTTTGAATCACTATAATGACACTCTCAGAAGCACCCTCGACCAAGTAGCGCCCCTCACCATCAGAACCTCCAATTACAGAGTTAAACAGCCCTGGCTAACATCACATGCACGATTTCTCCGGAAAAGCTCTAGGAGTGCTGAACGCCTGGAGGAAAACCCGCACACCAGTCAACTTCATCCACTATAAGTTTATGTTAAAAACCTATAACTCTACCCTTCAACTCGCCAAACAGACCTACTTCCCACCCTGATCTGCTCAATATCCAAAAAAAACTCTTTGCACCTTTCACTCTCTTCTCAGTCCTAAACTGCAGATCCCGATCACTGACCTCTGTGCTGATGATCTGGCTTCATATTTCTCAGAGAAAATAGAAAACATCCACCAGGCAATCAGCTCCTGGTCTCCAAGCACTGTTACTCCTATCTCTCCGTACATCTCCTCTGGCTCACTCTCCCCATTTGACCCAGTCACAGAAGAAGAAGTCTCCAGGCTCCTCTCTTCCTCTTATCCTACTAAATGCACCACTGATCCCATTCCCTCACACCTACTTCAGGCTCTCTCTCTTGTGTTCACCACTCACCTAACCAAAATCTGCAATCTCCCCCTCTCTTCCAGCATCTTCCTTTCCTCCTTCAAACTCTATCATTACTCCATTGTTAAAAAAAACTTCCTTTGACCTATCCTGCACAAATAACTACAGACCAGTCTCCAATCTCCCCTTCAACTCCAAACTCTTGGATCTTGGAGCCCCTGGTCTACTCCCGCCTTACTTGTTACCTCTACTCTTACTCTCTTCTAGATCTAGTTCAATATGGTTTTTGTCCCTTACATTCTACAGTAACTGCCCTCATCAAAGTGACCAATGACCTTCTGATGGCAAAATGTAATGGTGACCACTCTCTGCTTATCCTTCTTGATCTCTCTGCATCTTTTGACACTGTTGGCTACCATCTACTACTCACTATGCTGGCATAAAGGACATCTCTCTCTCCTGGTTCTCTTTCTTTCTTTCTTACCACTCCTTCAGTGTATCGTTCGCTGGCTCCACTTCCTCTCCTCTTCCTCTCACTATTGTGGTCCCTCAGGCTTCATCCTTGGTCCTCTTCTCTTCTCTCTCTACACAGCCCCGATTGGACAAACCATCAGGAGATTTGCCTTTCAGTACCATCTTTATACTGATGGCAGACAACTATACACTTCCTCCTCTGATCTTACCCCCATTGTATTACAGAATGCCAATGACTGTCTAACCGCAGTTTCCAATATCATGTCTGCTCTCTGCCTAAAACTCAATCTTTCCAAAACTGAACTTCTTCTGCTCCCACCCTCCCCTAACCTCCCTTAATCTCACATCTCCCTCTCATTGTGCGGCACCACGTTAATATCTAGGCAGCAGGTTCCCGCCTTGATCATTGTAATTCTCTATTAATTGGCTCCTCCTTACTAGGTTTTCCCCTCTCCAGTCCATCCTTAATGCGGCAGCCAGGGTCACCTATCTGACTAACCATTACTGGATGCTTCTGCTCTGTGCCAGTCATTGCACTGGCTGCCCGTACATTGTAGGATCTAATTCAAATTGCTTGTTCTCACCCACAAGGCTCTTCACAGTACAGCACCTCTCTACCTTTCTATCCTCATCTCTGTCTATTACCCCACCCGTTCTCTACTCTCTTGAAGCTAGTTTAGACTAACTTTTGCATTAATCCGAACCTCGCACTCCCGACTCCAAGACTTCTCCCGAGTCTTTCCACAAATTACATAGTTTCAGGCACTCCCTAAAAACACATCTCTTTAGGGCAGCCTATAATACCCCCCAGTCAAAGTCACTCAGATATAGCCTATTCACTCCACCAGACACATAATTCTTTACAAAGAATGGTTGGTGGCCACTCATGCAGCCCTTATGTTTTTCCCACTTCCTTAAGTTGGCTGCACCATCATTCTAAATAAGCCCTTGTATTATGTGTCACCCCAACCACATTGTAGATTTTAAGCTCTTATAAACAGGGCAGTAATTATCGTGCTTTACTGTATTCATTGATAACTGTTACTTATGACTGTTTGTATATGAACCTCTGAATTGTAAAGCTGTTGAGGGGGAAGTGATGGCATAATTAATAATTAATATGACACATAAATATATATCTCTCTTTGTGGGTATGTATGTGTATATATCTATATTTATGCCCACATTGGTGTAATAGGCCATAATAAATGTCCCTCCTTATTCTAATATAACATTGACCAATTCAGTTGTATCTGATGGAAACCTGTTCATCTACTGACATGGTTAATTACCATATCAGAAGATGTCCATTCTTGCATTTCAGTGTGGGAAGCTATTAGATAAGACTCTTAATTTAAATATCAAAGATCTACAGGCTGCTGGCACAAAGAGTTATTCTCACCCCTTTCTTCTAACAAACTACAGCAGCCAAGATGTCTAAGGTGATAGGTGTAGATATCACTAAGGTATCTCTAAGAAGTATAATTCCCATTGTTTGCCAATCTATAGTGTCAGGAGACATCTAAGCTTAGGTCATTTCAATATAGTGCACGTTGAGCGTGCACCCTTAAAACCCTGTCAGAAGTGCACGGATGAGGAGGTGTGTCCATCACATGCACAGCTGAGGGACAGGTTAAAAATGCACTCTGAGACACAAAAGCTGGCTCTTTCTACTTGGAACGCACGATGGAATAGAATCACCAAGACCTGGCTTAAGTATCACCCCCATGTCTCCTCTATATATTTCCTGTAACTCTTCCTTCTCTCTCTCTCTCTCTCTCTCTCTCTCTCTCTCTCTCTCATAATTAACCCTTGAATTGCTATCTATCTTCTAAAGGGATAGTTAGATCACTAATATAGTGTGCCTGTGTGTATATTTAGGTAACGTGGGTATTAGTAACTGGGCTTATTTTACATATTGTAACAGTAATTGTATTGTGTATTAGTTATCGTGCTATCTAGAATATATACCATATTTTTCGCTTTATAAGACGCACCTGATTATAAGACGCACCCCCAAATTTGGTGAAGGAAAAGAGAAAAAAATATTTTTTAATGTTAAATGGGGTCCGTCTTATAATGTCAGTGTCCGTCTTACAAATCATATAGGGTATATGTCTGTCATAGTCGCCTCTTCCTGGCACATGGTCCTCATCTTGGGATATAGCTCCCCCATCCTAGATATGGCCCCCTTATCCTGGTTATGACTGGCACACGTCCCACAGGGCTGGCATACGTCTTGCAGGGCTGGCACATGCCCCCCAGGGCTCTCACACATCCCCTAGGGCTGGCACATGACCCCCAGGGCTGACAAGCATCCCCCAAGGCTGGCACATGCCCCCCAGGGCTCTGACACGTCCCCCAGGGCTGGCACATGCCCCCCAGGGCTCTCACACATCCCCCTGGGCAGGCACACGCCCCCCCAGGGCTGGCACACACCTCCCAGGGCTGGCACATGCCCCCAAGGGCTAGCACACTTCCCCCAGGGCAGGCACATGCCCCCCAGGGCTGCCACAAGTCCCCCAGGGCTGGCACATGCCCCCAAGGGCTAGCACACGTCCCCCAGGGCAGGCACATGCCCCCCAGGGCTGGCACAAGTCCCCCAGGGCAGGCACATGCCCCCAAAGGCTGGCACACGTCCCCAGGGCAGGCACATGCCCCCCAGGGCTGGCACAAGTCCCCCAGGGCTGGTATATGCCCCCCAAGGCTGGCACAAGTTCCCCAGGGCTGGCAAATCCGCCCCAGAGCTGGAACATGCTCCCCAGAGCTGGCACAAGTCCCCCAGGGCTGGCACCTCCGCCCGAGGGCTGGCACATGCCCCCCAGGGCTGGTATATGCCCCCCAGGGCTGGCACAAGTTCCCCAGGGCAGGCACCTCCGCCCCAGGGCTGACACATGCCCCCATGGGCTGCCCCCCCCCCCAGGGCTGGCACATGCCCCCCTGGGCTGGCACTCATCCCCCTGGGCTATCACAAGTCCCCCAGGGCTGGCACAAGTCCCCCAGGGCTGGCACCTCTGCCCCAGGGCTGGCACATGCCCCCAAGGGCTAGCACACGTCCCCCCTGGGCAGGCACAAGTCCCCCAGGGCTGGCGCATGCCCCCAAGGGCTGGCACATGTACCCCAGGGCAGGCACATGCCCCCCAGGGTTGGCACAAGTCCCCCAGGGCTGCTATATGCCCCCCAACGCAGGCACAAGTTCCCCAGGGCTGGCACCTCCACCCCAGGGCTGGCACAAGTTCCCCAGGGCTGGCACCTCTGCCCAGGGCTGGCACATGCCCCCCAGGGCTGCCACAAGTCCCTCAGGGCTTGCACCTCCGCCCCAGGGCTGGCACATGCCCCCCAGGGCTGGTACACGGCCCCCCCTTGCTGCTGGGCAGAAAATAACAAACATTTTATACTTACCTCTCCGGCGCTTGCCTTAGTCTTTCAGTGCCTCTCTCCCTGACTGCCGCCATCTCCCTCCGAGGTCCCAGAGAAGCCGGTCATGTGATCGGGCGCACACTGATGACTGCAGTGCGGGTGATGTCATCAGTGTGCGCCCGATCACATGACCAGCTTCTCTGGGACCTCGGAGGGAGATTGCGGCAGTCAGGGAGAGAGGCACTGAAAGACTAAGGCAAGCGCCGGATAGGTAAGTATAAAATGACTGTTATTTTCTGCCCAGCAGCATGGGGGGACTGCAAAAACATTTAATATGCCCTGCTCCCCTGTCCATACCTCGGCGCTAGCTTCAGCACCGAGGTGATGGACAGCGGCAGTGCAGTGCATATTAAATGAGTTAATGAGAGGGGGTCACATGACCTCCCGCTGCCTCCTACAGCCCGCAGCCAGCCAGCCCCAGCCCCCGGAGACACTCCTGAGCTGCCCCCACTCTCCCCTGCACCGTATGTTCGTTTTTTAAGATGCACCCCCTACTTTCCCCCAAAATTTGGGGGAACAAAAGTGCGTCTTAAAAAGCGAAAAATACGGTAGATTATTGTTGTAGACTTTTTGGGTGTGTTTAATAAATATTCATTTAGTAGGACAGACTTGTTTTCATTAAGTCGTCGGTATATACATATATATATAGTTAATCAGCATAGGAACAGAAAGCTGTAAGGAAGCAAAGATTCTGGACATTGGTGATTGAAGTCATAACTGATAACAACAACCGATAAACAGAACCAGCCCTACAACAAAAGCACTGCAGAATACGTTGGCACTAGGGATGAGCGAGTACTGAAATATTCGGACTCGCTATACTCGTAATGAGTAGGTCCTGATACTCAGTACTTGTTGCGAGTATAGCGAGTCCAATGTAAGTGAATGGGGAAGCGAGTTCTTTCGCAGTTTATCTATATATACACTGCGAAAGTGGAATAAAAGTGAATAAAAGTTGTTAAAAATAAAAAAATATCATACTCACGACCGACGGCTGCATCGGGGACCCGAAAAGAAGACATCCCATGTACTACTAGGACCTGTCAGTCTGATAGCCAATCAGATGGCTGGTAGCGATCTGGCCAATCAGATGGCCTGACATCACAAACCACATGATCACTACCAGCCACCTGATTGGCCAGTTTGCCAGGTCCTTGATGTGTGGCACCCTGTGCCAGGAGAGCCACGGAACCCACTAGTGCAGCTGGTAACCACACTTACACCCAACACCTACCACCTCAGGCCTGTAGAGGGAGACTAACTGGTTGCCTTAAGCTAGTTTCCCCTATAAATACAGGTGCTGGGGGCGGAGTTAGACAGAGTGTGCAGATGCTAGAAGAGCTGTGAAGGTAGCTCAGAGACTAGTGAGCTGAACTGGTAACCGGAGCCGTGCTAGACCCGAACCAGTACACACCAAAGCCAGTGTGAGGGTCCAGAGAGTAGGGACCGAAGGCAGAGGCGAGGAACACTTTACTGGGGGCAGAGGAGCCATACCAACTTACCCCACCAGAACACCAGTCACTGGAGCCCGAGTCTGCAGGCGACAGAGAAGATACGCCCAGCAGAGAATCCAGCACCCAGAGGAGGCTTAGCTTCCCAGAAACCCACAGCACCAACAATTGAGAGCCACGGACCGCAGGGAGCGAGACGGCGGAGACCCACGAGAGAGCCCTCAGTGCAGCAACACGGGTGTGGAGAGAGAAGTAACAGTCCGGTTGGGTTTCATACCTGCCAGACACAGGACAAGGGAGCAGAATAAGGAGGCCTATATCCCAACTCACTGTGGAAGTCCTAAGGTGTTTTTCCTTCAATCCGGACGTGTGTACCTGCAACCAGACATCAGTAAAGGTACCAAAAGACTTTAATGTGTGCGTGTCCCTCCTTCAGTTCGTCATACACCACACCGACTATGCTTACCTATTCCAACCCTGTGCTGCAACGACTGTGCTGCCCTGCTCCACCATCATAACCCTTAGCCCCGGGGACCCCACTCCTCCTTTAGGGAGCTACTCCACCTTGCTGGCGCCCATCACCCCGGAGGCCCAAGCAGCGCCAGTGTCCTCATTGGAACCTACAGGTGGCGTCATGAATGACAATCCCTCCAATCCCTGTAAATATACACCTTTTTATTTTCACCCAAGGGCACAGGCTCGGGCATGGACCACCTGTGACATCCCCACAACTGACCGCCCGAGACTTGAGTACCCAGTCCCTTGTGGCCCCAGATAGATGCACATTCAAGACTTGGCAATCTGGCCAATCAAGTGGCTGGTAGCGATCATGTGGTTTGTGACGTCAGGCCATCTGATTGGCCAGATTGCTACCAGCCATCTGATTGGATATCAGACTGACAGATCCTAGTCGTACATGGGATGTCTTCTTTTCGGGGCCCCGGTGCAGCCGTCAGATAGTTGAGTATGATATTTTTTATTTTTAACAACTTTATTTCACTTTTATTCCACTTTCGAAGTGTATATAGATACACTGTGAAAGTGAATGCACTACTAGCTACTCTTAATGAGTAATCACAAGATACTCGCAGA
Organism: Allobates femoralis; assembly: GCA_033576535.1. Classification (NCBI taxonomy): domain Eukaryota; kingdom Metazoa; phylum Chordata; class Amphibia; order Anura; family Aromobatidae; genus Allobates; species Allobates femoralis. The sequence continues at coordinate 156,225,025 of JARQOC010000002.1, read as the reverse complement.
GTAGCAAGTAGCCCGAATATCGTTACTATTCGGTGAGTCCCAAATAGTAACGATTATACTAAAACTAAATGCAACACTGAATGTATCATGTCTACTGCATTCAGGGAAGGGCTCCCTCTTCGCACTAGCCCCCCTGTAAGCTTTAAAAAATCATTAGAAATCTTACAGATAAGTAGACTAATGAGTGGGATCTTATTAAGAGGTCTTCAATGCTGGTAGTCCTCCAGCCTCCTCCTTGTGTATTTAGCCCTCTTCTATGTCTCTGTGCCACCTCCTGTTCTGCTGGCTCTGCCCTCCTCCTCTCCTGCTCTCTGTCACTCAAGCAGTCACACAGAGCTTGTTCAGAGTGGCTGAAAAGCATTTGGTGTCAACAGCAGAGCCGACCCTGTTTATGCTTTATTCAGAGAGCAGGAGAGGAGGAGGGCAGAGCCAGCAGAACAGGAGGCAGCACAGAGACATAGAAAGGGCGGAATACATAAGGAGGAGGTGGATGTTGTGAGTTTTGCATGTTGTATCAGTATGATGGGTACATGTTTTATCTGTAAAAAACCTCAATAGAAAATGTACATGAAGCACAAACATCTGCAAGAGGCTTTAGTCTGACTTACCAGTAGGGGGCATGTCCACTTTTCATGCCTAGAGCACCATGAACATGAAATATGACCACTTGGTTCGGAGGACAAAATCAGAAATGTTCACTTCCTCATTCGATAATAGTGGTCTGAGTGTGATCTAATATTTAGTCAGATCATACTTGGACTGAAAATACAGTCATCTGTACAAGCCCTTTAAAGTACAACACCATAGTAGTAAATATGGTTACTTGGTTAGGGTCCCACTCAGACGTTTCAACCCCCCCCCCCGAGCAGAATCCCTAATTACGCTTCTGATTTGGTTGCACATCTTTTTGAATAAGTAACTGCAATCAATGACTTTCTATACAATCAACAAGATTCTTACATCTCTCAAATGAAATTTTAGACCACTCTTCATTTGAAGAGTTCATATTTAGGGGCGATGGCGAGAGTTTAAACCTTACCACCCAAAACTTGTTGATGTTCAGACGTGTTTGTGTAGTAGTTTGTTAACAAGAAAAAATTTATGGTCATTACAGTCAATGTACTAAAGTATTTTAGGGTTTACAATGGAAATAAGCAGATCTATTCATAGAGGATTGAATTTGAGTTTAATTTTAGGAAATTGTCAAACATTTTAAATATGAATTCACAATTCTCAGAAAAAAATATATTTAACCATTTCACTCATTGCTGAAGCATCTAAAGGCCCCGTCACACCCGTCCACATCGCCGCCGATTACATAGGCGACGTAGGGGCATGGCCTATCGGCGGCGACATCGCCCCTATGTCGCCTAATGTAAAGGGGCGATGTCGGCGGTTGTGACAGCTCGCCTGGTTTCACATCAGTGATGTGAAACCAGGCAGCAGATCTGGGGCAATGTATCCACATCGCCCCATGTAACCAGCCGCCGGCGAGCTGACAGGCGATGGGAACCATAGGCTCCCATTGTACTGCATCGCCGCTGGGGTTTTGAGAAACCCCGGCGGTGATGCCGCCTCTGAGCTCGCCAGCCCATCGCCGGAGATGTCCGGGGGACGGCAATGCTGGCGGGGCACCTAAAACGTGCGCTTACCCACCAGTCGCCGCTGACATCTCCGGCGGTGTGGGCAGGTGTAATGGGATCTTTAGAGTAGGCTGACATAATTTGTTGATGCCGTGAAGGCTTCCCCATAATACCCTGTAGCTTGCAGCTATTACATTTTCTGGATTATCGTACAGTAGTTGTCAGAATCTAAGTCTTCTGCGGTCAGTGGTCCCAGTGGAACACAGTTTACAGAGTCGTTTTACATTTCCAGAGTTTCTCTCTTCTGTAGCATGTAAGCTCTTATGGTGAGGGGGGTCTTTTTTCTGTCTATCTCTTGCTGTAGATTGTACATTTTTATGGTTTACTGAGTTCAATCTTTTTCTCATCTGTAAAGCATGAGCTCGTATGCTCAAGGGGTGTTCTCTCTCTCCTCAACCCATGTGTATTTTCAGGAGAGTTACAAGCTTTCCAATATTTTCTCAAATATATTGGCCGCACATCAAATTAGTGGGGAAAATTTGTCAATGCTTCCGAATTCAAATTTCAAAATATTTTCTTGGCTCTAATTTTTCATTATGAAAATATTATTTAATCATTTAGATTATGAAATTGTTTTACGAACCTCCCAATTGCCCGTCATCAAAACATCTGGAGCAGAAACAACAGGATTTGAAGAAAAAGCAGATGTCAATATTTAGTGATAGAAAATATGTTCACATTAAACACTGGTCACCAGATCATTGGCCTTCAACACAAAAAAATTAGAAAAGAAGTCTGACACTCTTTAAGAACTGCAACTCTTCTGGGACAGGATATTGATTTTGCAGCAACTTCTTGAATGTATATTGTAAATCAGTAGCAAGCGTCTCTAAAGTTGCTGATACCTGCCTTGCTTTAATGTGTATTGTAAGCATCCGTTCTGCGCTGTCCATTGCTATGTTTTTTTGAGGCCTTACATGTCACCACTTAATTCATTAATTGTAATAAAATGTGTAATTACATGTGAAAAATAACTGAACACTGCTATTAATTGAGGTCATCCGTAACATCCATGTTGAGTTTACAGTTGAATTAAAAAATGTATGATCACCTTAGGCAAGATTAGTAAAACTCATTTTTTTACAATGCCTGATATTTAATCCTAGTGCACCTCCCCTCTCTTAGGTCAGTGACTATTGATACTTTATTTAAAGAACGTAAATGCCAGAATATTACTAAAGATATTTGATTTGTTTTAGCTTAAACTTCTATCATTATTTCCAGTAGATCAGAAGCTACATACACTTGGTTAATGTTTAGCATCTCTTTGGGTTTACATTGTCTAAATCAGGTCAAACATTTCTGGTAGCCAATGCCAAACTACCCTGCTACATAAACCTTGCCATCCCAAATACAGAATCACCTCCTACATTATAAGGTTGGCAAGTATAGAGTATGACACGTTTTTATGCAAAGCACAACTGTGCAAACATCACCTACATATGTTTGGGGCGGGGGGGGGGGTGTACTCACCATGCTCACAAAGTGGGGAAAAATAATTCAGAATTAAAAAAACTCCACTTTTGGCGCCATTTTCCGAGACCCGTAACGGTCTCATTTTTCGGGCTCTGGGGCTTATTTTTATATATACTGTAGATGTGAAGTTTTTAATGATACCATTTTTGGGTACATGCAATTTTTTGTTTGCCTGTTATTTCATTTCAGTACAATGTTGCGGGGACCAAAAAAAAAGTTCATTTTGATACTTGGACTCTTTTCTGCTAAGCAGTTTACAGATCGGATTAATTGATTTTATATTTTGTTAGATCAGGTATTTCTGAACTCGAAGATACCAAATATTAATATTTATAAGGGTTTTATTTTTACTGGGGCAACTGGGCAAAAGGATGATCCACAGACCTGCACAGCAAAATGATCACTTTCTGTGGATGCAGTCGCTCGCAGGCATTCACAGGAAATGAGTCATGACCGCATCCGGGGCTGCCATTGCCAGTGGAGCATAGTGTAATTGGGTGGATCGCTGATCTGCTCGCATCTGTTACCTGCATATGCTGGCTGATGAGATCACCAGGCATGTGTGGCATGTGTAGGAAATGATGCAAGCTCAGCATGTGAGCTCACATCAAAGGTACTTCAAAGGTTCTGGGATCAAAGGTGTATCACAGTCCGCGCTGCCCGATCGTCCAAAGGATCACAAAGGAAAACAATGTTCCAAACGAAATTCTCTTTATTCCTATAAACCGACGCGTTTCGGCGCCCAATCCTGGCACCGTCCTCGGGTATTACAAACAACATATCAGCACACCTTTATATATCATATACAAGGGGGTGTGTAACCAAGGGGGAGTGGTGGTGGGTGTGTACCCTGTTGGTGACGTCAAAAACGTCACTCCTGAAGGTGTAACATTGAATTTTGGCGCAAACATCATAAAAAAGTCCTACATACATCATAAAACACACTAAGTCATTTTAAAAATGATTACAATAGTTAATTCATACAATAATGCTAAAATTATATAAAATATCTAAAAAACACGAGTAAAACAGTACCGTCATGAATTAAAAAGAAAAAAAATTTTTTGGTTGTTGGCACCTTGGGCAGTGTTAGAACCTGTGTGGTCTGGTGGGGTTCCTATGTCTTGTCAATCAGGCCATGACATCTATTTGGTTTTTTTCTCTTTCCATAGGTATCTCAGCATTTCCATCAGTCATGTGCAAGGGGAAAAAAAAAAATAGAAGTTCAACTATGTATCCAAATCTCATATTGTACCATTTGTAGGAAATAAAATGAGTGAAGTTGATTTTGTATAAATGAAGTGAAATATTAAAATATTTAAGATGTTTTATAAAAGTGGGACAGTGAAAGATAAAAAATTAGAAAAAATTAAATTTTTGCTGTTGATTGTGTGCAAGTGTTTATATATATATATACATACTATTTTTCTTTTTCAAAAAATAAAAAATTTTTTTAAAAACAATTTTGTGTATAATTGTATAAAAAAGTGAATATATATATTAAATCATTACAATGGCTTTAATCTACAACATGTCATTTTGAGAAAAAGCACTAGATGGCAGTCTTGTTATAGTGGGTATAGGAGCCGCAATACCACTTTCAACCACTGGTGTCTCTAGTGCTACACAAGTCAATGTGACCGTGTTGAGTGTAGTATAAATGTTCACCACTTGTGTCGCTAGTGCTATGTGAGTTAATGCAAACGTGCTAGTATTCAAGAGTTTCCCGACAATAAAACTGAAATGATCAGGATTCAGGGAGCTCAATGAGATTATGAAGCTGCCTTGCTAGTGTTGTTTATAAAAAAGGGGCTGAAAACAGTATGTACCTCTTCTTGTAAGTATATCACAATAGTAGTGGGGCTGTAAAGCATGTGATGTTAAAAACTACATGGAGGAAACAAATAAAGTAGGATTTAACGGTTATAAAAGTGTAGCTTCATCATATAGATTAAAAATACATGTAAAAACACAAGGCTAGCAAGTTTTACTAGTAATCTTATATTATTTCAGAAGCTATGTTGAGTCCTCTTGGTTTTAATGTGTTTAGCTGGAACATCCAAAATTTTTCTTTTCTTTTCAGTAGTTCAAACCTATTTGCTGTATCAGCCTGTATATGTTCAATTGGGGTCAGTTTGAGCAAAGTTGGATCTTTATTATGCTTCTGTGCAAAATGAGCTGACAGTCCATGGCATTTAAAACCTCTCTTTATATTTGATCTGTGCTTGTTAACCCTTTCATGCAGTGGTTGTATCGTTCTTCCTACATATTGTAGTCTGCAGGGACACTGTAGGAGGTAGATCACATAGTCTGTCTCACAATTCATGTTTTGTTTTATGGGATATAGTGTCCCAGAGTCTGTGGATGTGAAATTTTCTGTGTTTTGGATGATTTTGCAACAAAGGCACCTTTTCTTTCCACATTTGCTGGTCCTGGCTTGCACTGTATTTTCAGGTTTTTCCTCTTGATAATCTTCTTGAGCCTACTGGGTGCAATAATACTTTTGATGTTTGGAGCACGTCTATATGTTATCCCCGGTTTATTGGGGATAATTCTCCCCAATATGGGGTCTGCTTTTAATAAATGCCAGTGTTTCTCAAGGGTCTCTCTTATAATCCTGTGACAGCTATTAAATCTTGTAATAAAATTGAAATTTTGTTCTCCATTTCCTCCATGCTTTTTCTTTTTCTGGACCAGGAGTTCTTCTTGTGTAAAACATTTACTCTGATCTCTGGCCATTTCTACCAAAGTTCTAGGGTATTTTCTTACCAAAAATCTATTAGTTAGGACTTTAGCCTGTTCATCAAAATCATTCTCTCTGTTGCAGTTTTTTTTAATGCGCTTATATTGATTGGCTGGTATGTTTTTTAGCCATTTGTTATAGTGTGCGCTCCTGAAATTGATGAATGAATTCCTGTCAGTTTCTTTGAAGTATGTTTTGGTGTTTATCCTGTTGTCAGCCACAAAAATAGTGAGGTCCAGGAAATTAATGGTCTTATTATCTACTGTTTGCTCAAAAATTAATCCCCAATTGTTCCTCTTGATAACGTTTATAAGGTCATTAAGGTTCCCTTTTTCACTGTCCCAAATAATCAATAAGTCATCAATGTATCGTTTATACAGAACTAAACCCTCATTCTGTGTATTCTCATAAATGTGTATTTTTTCAAATAGCCCCATGTATAAGTTTGCATATGAACATGCCATTTTCGACCCCATAGCTGTCCCATGTATTTGATGGAACATTTTATCCTCGTGTGTAAAATAGTTATTATTTAAAATAAAATTTAACCCCTCCAAGATAAAGTCAATTTCAATGTCCTTGAGCTCATCATCATTCTTAAGGAAATATTCAGCACATAAGAGTCCAGTTACATGGTCTATATTTGTATATAATGAAGAGACATCAAGGCTAGAAAAAATGAGGGACTCTTTCCAAGTAATATCCTGTATAGCTCTGATTATGTCCGAAGAGTCTTTCGCATAGCTTTGTAATGTTGTGACGTATTTCTGTAGTTTTCTGTCGATATATTCAGCTAAATTACTGGTAAGGGAGCCAATCCCAGAAATTATTGGTCTCCCTGGGGATCAGTCAAAGATTTATGCACTTTAGGGAGATGATATAGAAAAGGTGTGTTTGGCTGCCAATTTGTGAGGAATTTCTTCTCTCCTTCTGTAATGATTTTGTTATTGTATGCTTCATTAATTTTAATGTGATAAGTTTTTATTAATTCAGGGTAAGGATTAGTTCCAATTTTTTTATAGTATTTCTGATCTGATAGAAGCCTTTCAGCCTCTCTTAGGTAGTCGACTCTATCTTGAACCACTATTCCTCCTCCCTTATCAGCTGCTCTGATCACTATATCCCTGTTAGTTTTCAGATTATTTAAGGCTTCTTGCTCATTTTTTGTTAGAATTATTTTTGCTTTTTCTAGAATTATTTGCTAGAAGTATTTCCTTTTTTAGATTTTTTATGAGTAATTCCTGAAACGTCTCCAACATATGTCCCTTGCTCTCTACAGGGTAAAAGCTGACTTGGCTTTCAAAGGTTTTTTTAAAACATGGATTTCTTTGGGTTCCCCCTTAATGTCTGGTACAGGATTTATAGCAAAATGTCTTTTTAGTGTGAGTTTCCTTATATATTGGTGTACATCAATAAAGAGTTCAAAATTATCCGTTTAATGACAATATATAAGCCTTTCATACTAGTCTCATCTGTGTAAGAAACTTGAAAGTTTGATGTTACTTTTAGTTAAGTTAGGCTTCCCTTAGTCTACAGATTATCGTAAAACACCAAAGACATGACAAATTTGAGCCTCTAATAGAAAAAAAAGAAAGAGGAATGAGGACAAGGAAAAGAAAGAAAGTAAAATTCAATCTGCTAGACTAAGGGGGAAGCCTAACTAACTAAAAGTAACATTATAAACCTTTCAAAGTATTCCCTTACAACAGATGAGACTAAAGTATTGAATAAGGGCTTATTATATGTCCCACTACTAAACCGGATAATTTTGAACTCTTTATTGATGTACACCAATATATAAGGAAACTCACACTAAAAAGACATTTTGCTATAAATCCTGTACCAGACATTAAGGGGGAACCCAAAGAAATCCATGTTTTAAAAAAACCTTTGAAAGCCAAGTCAGCCTTTTACCCTTAGAAAGGAATAGTTGGAGACGTTTCAGAATTACTATAAAAAATCTAAAGGAAATACTTCTAGCAAATAATTCTAGAAAAAGCAAAAATAATCTAACAAAAAATGAGCAAGAAGCCTTAAATAATCTGAAAACTAACAGGGATATAGTGATCAGAGCAGCTGATAAGGGAGGAGGAATAGTGGTTCAAGATAGAGTCGACTACCTAAGAGAGGCTGAAAGGCTTCTATCAGATCAGAAATACTATAAAAAAATTGGAACTAATCCTTACCCTGAATTAATAAAAACTTATCACATTAAAATTAATGAAGCATACAATAACAAAATCATTACAGAAGGAGAGAAGAAATTCCTCACAAATTGGCAGCCAAACACACCTTTTCTATATCATCTCCCTAAAGTGCATAAATCTTTGACTGATCCCCCAGGGAGACCAATAATTTCTGGGATTGGTTCCCTTACCAGTAATTTAGCTGAATATATAGACAGAAAACTACAGAAATACGTCACAACATTACAAAGCTATGCGAAAGACTCTTCGGACATAATCAGAGCTATACAGGATATTACTTGGAAAGAGTCCCTCATTTTTTCTAGCCTTGATGTCTCTTCATTATATACAAATATAGACCATGTAACTGGACTCTTATGTGCTGAATATTTCCTTAAGAATGATGATGAGCTCAAGGACATTGAAATTGACTTTATCTTGGAGGGGTTAAATTTATTTTAAATAATAACTATTTTACACACGAGGATAAAATGTTCCATCAAATACATGGGACAGCTATGGGGTCGAAAATGGCATGTTCATTGCAAACTTATACATGGGGCTATTTGAAAAAATACACATTTATGAGAATACACAGAATGAGGGTTTAGTTCTGTATAAACGATACATTGATGACTTATTGATTATTTGGGACAGTGAAAAAGGGAACCTTAATGACCTTATAAACGTTATCAAGAGGAACAATTGGGGATTAATTTTTGAGCAAACAGTAGATAATAAGACCATTAATTTCCTGGACCTCACTATTTTTGTGGCTGACAACAGGATAAACACCAAAACATACTTCAAAGAAACTGACAGGAATTCATTCATCAATTTCAGGAGCGCACACTATAACAAATGGCTAAAAAACATACCAGCCAATCAATATAAGCGCATTAAAAAAAACTGCAACAGAGAGAATGATTTTGATGAACAGGCTAAAGTCCTAACTAATAGATTTTTGGTAAGAAAATACCCTAGAACTTTGGTAGAAATGGCCAGAGATCAGAGTAAATGTTTTACACAAGAAGAACTCCTGGTCCAGAAAAAGAAAAAGCATGGAGGAAATGGAGAACAAAATTTCAATTTTATTACAAGATTTAATAGCTGTCACAGGATTATAAGAGAGACCCTTGAGAAACACTGGCATTTATTAAAAGCAGACCCCATATTGGGGAGAATTATCCCCAATAAACCGGGGATAACATATAGACGTGCTCCAAACATCAAAAGTATTATTGCACCCAGTAGGCTCAAGAAGATTATCAAGAGGGAAAAACCTGAAAATACAGTGCAAGCCAGGACCAGCAAATGTGGAAAGAAAAGGTGCCTTTGTTGCAAAATCATCCAAAACACAGAAAATTTCACATCCACAGACTCTGGGACACTATATCCCATAAAACAAAACATGAATTGTGAGACAGACTATGTGATCTACCTCCTACAGTGTCCCTGCAGACTACAATATGTAGGAAGAACGATACAACCACTGCATGAAAGGGTTAACAAGCACAGATCAAATATAAAGAGAGGTTTTAAATGCCATGGACTGTCAGCTCATTTTGCACAGAAGCATAATAAAGATCCAACTTTGCTCAAACTGACCCCAATTGAACATATACAGGCTGATATAGCAAATAGGTTTGAACTACTGAAAAGAAAAGAAAAATTTTGGATGTTCCAGCTAAATACACTTAAACCAAGAGGACTTAATATAGCTTCTGAAATAATATAAGATTACTAGTAAAACTTGCTAGCCTTGTGTTTTTACATGTATTTTTAATCTATATGATGAAGCTACACTTTTATAACCGTTAAATCCTACTTTATTTGTTTCCTCCATGTAGTTTTTAACATCACATGCTTTACAGCCCCACTACTATTGTGATATACTTACAAGAAGATGTACATACTGTTTTCAGCCCCTTTTTTATAAACAACACTAGCAAGGCAGCTTCATAATCTCATTGAGCTCCCTGAATCCTGATCATTTCAGTTTTATATTGTCGGGAAACTCTTGAATACTAGCACGTTTGCATTAACTCACATAGCACTAGCGACACAAGTGGTGAACATTTATACTACACTCAACACGGTCACATTGACTTGTGTAGCACTAGAGACACCAGTGGTTGAAAGTGGTATTGCGGCTCCTATACCCACTATAACAAGACTGCCATCTAGTGCTTTTTCTCAAAATGACATGTTGTAGATTAAAGCCATTGTAATGATTTAATATATATATTCACTTTTTTATACAATTATACACAAAATTGTTTTTAAAAATTTTTTTTATTTTTTGAAAAAGAAAAATAGTATGTATATATATATATAAACACTTGCACACAATCAACAGCAAAAATTTAATTTTTTCTAATTTTTTATCTTTCACTGTCCCACTTTTATAAAACATCTTAAATATTTTAATATTTCACTTCATTTATACAAAATCAACTTCACTCATTTTATTTCCTACAAATGGTACAATATGAGATTTGGATACATAGTTGAACTTCTATTTTTTTTTTTTCCCCTTGCACATGACTGATGGAAATGCTGAGATACCTATGGAAAGAGAAAAAAACCAAATAGATGTCATGGCCTGATTGACAAGACATAGGAACCCCACCAGACCACACAGGTTCTAACACTGCCCAAGGTGCCAACAACCAAAAAAATTTTTTTCTTTTTAATTCATGACGGTACTGTTTTACTCGTGTTTTTTAGATATTTTATATAATTTTAGCATTATTGTATGAATTAACTATTGTAATCATTTTTAGAATGACTTAGTGTGTTTTATGATGTATGTAGGACTTTTTTATGATGTTTGCGCCAAAATTCAATGTTACACCTTCAGGAGTGACGTTTTTGACGTCACCAACAGGGTACACACCCACCACCACTCCCCCTTGGTTACACACCCCCTTGTATATGATATATAAAGGTGTGCTGATATGTTGTTTGTAATACCCTGAGGACGGTGCCAGGATTGGGCGCCGAAACGCGTCGGTTTATAGGAATAAAGAGAATTTCGTTTGGAACATTGTTTTCCCTTGTGATCCTTTGGACGATCGGGCAGCGCGGACTGTGATACACCTTTGATCCCAGAACCTTTGAAGCACCCACGGCCCCGTGGAGGTGGAGGTCCAGCAGCAGCCTACATTACTAAAACCAACGCCTTTATTCCAGTTGTGGGATTCACAACTGAACCAGGTTAGTGCAGACCTGTTTGTACCGATTAGTCCCTAATCTATGCCAAATGATAGGGCACTATTGCACATCAAAGGTAGGCAACCAAGGATGTACTACTATGACCTTAATGATGAAAAGGTTAAGCACACATGACTTCACAGAAGAGAAAAAAGGAAATGAGGTAATTGTCCTGATAAGCACTCTTCCTTCTTATACAGTACCAACCTCAAGTTAGCAATGATAGGAAAAAACAGAGGATGGAAGAGGTTGCTTCTGGATATTCCTTACATCATAACCCAGCCCATTGGCACAATTCCAAACCACACTTCCTCCAAAAGCAGCATGATTTGATTAAAAATATTATTATTTATTATAGCACCATTTATTCCAAGGCTCTTTACATGTGAAAAGGTGGTATACATAGACAAGTACAACAGACATGAGCAATACAAGCCACATATAAGTACAGTAGGAGAGAGGACCATGCCCACAAGGGCTCACAGTCTAGAAGGGATGGATGAGGATAAACTAGGAGGGGCTAGAGTTAGTTGTGTGGAAGTTTGATGGATTGAGAATCACTGCAGGTTGCAAGTTTCTCACAAGAGGTAGGTCTTCAAGTTCCTTTTGAAGGTTTCCATGGTGGGCGAGAGTCTGATATGTAGGGGCAGAGTTCCAGAGTATGGGGGAAGCACGGGAGAAATCTTGTATGCGGTTGTGTGAAGAAGAGATAAATGGGGAGGAGAGAGGGAGACCTTGAGATGATCGCAGGTTGCGTGTTGTTAAGTTCCGGGAGACCATGGCAGAGATGTATGGAGGGGACAGGTTTTGGATGGCTTTGAAGGTCATCGTTAGGGTTTTGAACTAGAGCCCCTGAACAATAGGAAGCCATTGAAGGACTTGGCAAAAAGGAGAGGCTGGTAAATAGCGGGGAGACAGGTAGATTAGTCAGGCAGCAGAAATAAAGATAGCTTGGAGTGATGCAAGGGTGCTAGAGGGGAAGCCGGAGAGTAGGAGGTTGCATAATCAAGGCAGGAGATGTCAAGGCATGCACCAGTGATTTTGTAGTTTCTTGTTCAAGGAATGCACAGATGTTGGAAATATTTTTGAGTTGGCAGGAGGTAGCAAGGTCTGGGATATTTGGCTTGAAAGAGAGGGCAGAGTTGAGGATTACCCCGGGGCACAGTGCATGTGGGACTGGGTAGAGTGAGCAGTCATTGACTTTAATGGATAGGTTTGGTGGTGTGGTAGAGTGAGATGGGGGAATGATGATGAATTCTGTTTTGTCCATGTTTAGGTTTAGAAAGCTAGCAGAAAAGAAAGATGAAATAGCGGACAGCCATTGTGGGATTTTGGTCAGTAAGAAAGTGATGTCAGGTCCAGAGAGGTAGATCTGTTTGTCATCAGCTTAGAGATGATACTGAAAACCATAGGATTCTATGAGCTGTCCCAGGCCGAAGGTGTAGATGGATAGATGTAAGGGTCCTAGAACTGAGTCTTGGGGAACACAGACAGTAAGGGGGCAAGATCAAGAGGTGGGGTGGGAAAGGGACAGGGTGAATGTCCAGTGTGTTAGATATGATGAGATCCAGGAGAAGACCAAGTCTGTGATAATAATAATAATAATAATAATAAAGCTTTATTTATATAGCTCCAACATATTCCGCAGCGCTTTACAATGTAGGGTTAGAGTACAGAAAATATAATACAGTAAGTAATTACAGTAGAGAACAAATAAAGTACAATAATTGTATACAAAACAATAGGCATTGAATCAATGTGGAAAAAGAGATGCAAGAATCTGTACAGGATGGAATGGTCTACAGCATCGAAAGCTGAGAACAGGTCTAGGAGGAAGAGGACAGAGTAGTGTCGCTTGCTCTTGGCAGTTAGTAGGTCATAGTAGGCAAAAATAATAATGATTTCACAAATTCTAAGTTGACAGTAAACCTTCAAAAAATGATGCATACCTAAAACAAACTATCTCTTATTCACTGAAAGTCAAATCTACTTAGACCTAAATATTGTTATTTAGTAGCACTGTAAAACCTAAATATGTTAAAATCTTTTACACATTAGCATTTTGCATTTACCCAAAAAGTTTTACTTTGGTTTCATTTGACCTGAGCACTTTCATCTACATTCTACATGGCTTTTTGCAAACTGCAAACAGGAATTCTTATGACTTGTTTTCGAAAATTGATTTTTTTTGGAATTTTTGCCTAACTTCCATATAGACCAGATGTACGGAGTCTATGACAAATAATTTTTTTATTAACAGTTTCTCCAACCTGAGCTTTGGATCTGTGCAGCTCCTCCAGAATGACCATAGGTTTCTTAACTGCTTCCCTACATTTTGCTTTTGTTACTTGGATTTCAGTTCAGGTGGACAATCATGTCGTGATAGGTTTACAGTTGTGCCAAAGTTCTTCCATTTTTGGATGATTGGTTAAATAGTGCTCCATTTTCAGAGTGTGTGCTCTAACCTGATCCTGTCTTACTCTTTTCCACAACTTTAGTTCTGATCTGTCTGCTGTGTTCCTTGGTTTTCATGAAAGCTATTTGATTCCTAATGTTCTCAAACTAATCTCTGAGGCCTACAACTGTAGTTATATTAGGAATAAGAGTATATTTTTTACTGGAAAAAAATAAAATGGACTTTTTAAACTAATTTGAAATTGGAGCTATTTCTGGATTCACCTTTACTGTAGAATTCCTCCTCTCTAGTGGGTTTGCTGGAGCCACTTTGGAATATCTGTGCATTGACGTGGACCCAAATAGAGGCAGTTATATGGTAGGCTGAAATACAATTTTTTTCCCTTTCTCCATTTGGAATAAATTACACACAGTATGTTTAATATTTAGGTGACTTCTGGATACAGTTGGTCACCCATGATCAGACTAAAGGGGGTTGAATACAAATGCAAATCAGAATGTTCCAATATTCTTAAAATATTTTTGAAAACCATGTATCACTACTTATACACTTTATAAATACTTTCTACTTTCTTGAAAGCGCTATTAGCGCTATTAGCATTATTGGTAAAAGAAAAGGACTTTCTACTTTCTGTATCTATGCTCTTACACTCTACTGCCACGATACAAGCAGGAAAAATACCAGTAATGTTTAAAGTGTACCACTGATTTCACAGAATTACTTACAGCAATTTTTCTTCAATGCTTATTAAAATATGTTGCCTATTAAATATATCACAGCTAAACTTCAATATGTCTGATGCAATTTGTAAACAGAAAAATCATTATAAAGTTTCATGATTAGTTATGATCCTGTATGTAAAAATGATGATGCTCCCTTGCATTCCATAAATTTGATCAAAGTGTCCCCCTTTAATCTTTTTAAAGTGTAAGTTTCAAGCTTTTTTTTATAATGATCAGTTACAATAATAGCAAACATAAATCATTTAATTCAGGGTAGCAATCAGTTCATTGAACATACCTGCTCATAGCTATACATTTTGAACATTTGAGTAGGCCACTGTTTTTCAAAGACTGACTAACATGTCCACACCAAAATACACTCCCTGGTACTGATGATCAGAGTCTTAGTTCATGAGCTTGACAGAATAAAATACCATGTGCCGTATTTTTCATTTTATAAGACGCACCTGATTATAAGACACCCCCCCAAAATTTGGTGAAGGAAAAAAGAAAAAAACGATTTTTTAATTTTAAATGGGGTCCTTCTAATAATGCCAGTGTCTGTCTTATAACACAATGTAACACAATTTTTGTTCCTGGCTTCCAAGTGTAATATTTCAACTGCTTATGTGTAAAGACTATGGACAAACGACTACATTCAGCACAAACTTTGATTTTATGACCACAGCAGCGAAAAATTTCATATTTATTGTGTCAAAAAAATAAATTACACTATGTAACAAAATTTTATTTTTTTTTGTTCCTGGGTACAAAGAGTGTTTTCCTAACCCGTTATGCCTAAAACAAATAGAAAATAGTTGTTGTTCCACAAAAACTTTGCTTCTGTGATCAGGACAATGAAATTTTGAAATTTGGCTGTTTTTGGGAAAATTCTCAATTTGTATTCAATACTGAAACAATGTCATTGTCCTGATCACAGAAGCAAAGTTTTTGTGGAACAACAACTATTTTCTATTTGTTTTAGGCATAACGGGTTAGGAAAACACACTTTGGACTCAGGAACAAAAAATGTATAAAAATTTGATACATAGTGTAATCAGTACAACTCCAACCATGATTTAAACTAAAGGAAACTTGAGTTGAAAAAGAAATTTAGTTTTTTCAGTTTTTATATAATATGCAAGTAAAAAGGCACCAAAGAACAGTTTGACACTAGACGGAGGTATACAATGACATTACAAATTCATTGTGTGCAAAGGACATATAATTTTACAATAAGCAAGAGCGCACACAGCTATGCACCAGGCATTAAAAGGGCATGTAGTTTGGTACATATTAGTTCAGTGCGACCCAGTTTCCAACACCTGAATTGATGTTTCAGGTAGACAGTGAACTCTGTCCCTTCAACAATTCAATCACCTGTAGTTGATTAAACATACAAGTAGCTACTAGTGATGAGCGAGTACTAAAATGCTCGGGTGCTCGAAGCTCGGGCCGAGCGTCCCGACATACTCGTGTACTCGGCCCGAGTAACGAGCCCAATGTTATCCTATAGGAGACACGAGTATTTTTATGAAATGACTGCCGGCAGCATGGAAAAACCCTAAAAATGTCACAAAAGTCTCAGAAGAGTGCTGAAATGACATGGCAACACCATGGGGAAGACCCCTGGAAGCATTTCTCACTGAAAAGTCACAGCTGTGAACAATGTTGTCCGAGTTTCACACCAATTTTACGGAGTCTCCAGAAAACCTTCCAAAATGACAGCAAAATGAATATTTAGGGTGGAAATGTTAAGGGCACATACCCAATAGTGAGATACAGCTGGTGTATGTTACTTTTTGTAATTACATGAAAGAATTTACGTGAAAACATTGTGCGGCACTACGATGACCCTGAGAAGAGACGAACATGAAGCCCTGTCTTGAAATAATGTGCCCATTTTGAGGAACTGGGTGTATTGTAGTATCTTCCTTTGCCAGGGCAGTCCAAAATTGGGAGGTTCACCAATGCCCCTGGATACAGACATGCAGGAGGGCCTGTAACCCTCAAGTGGGTGTATTGTAGTATAGCCCTTTGGTCAGGGCAGCCAAAAATTGGGAGGTTCAACAATGACCCATGCATACAGACATGTAGTAGGGCCTGTAACCCTCAAGTGGGTGTATTTTAGCATAGGCCTTTGGCCAGGGCAGCCAAAAATTGGGAGGTTCAACAATGACCCATGAATACAGACATGTAGTAGGGCCTGTAACCCTCAAGTGGGTGTATTTTAGCCTAGGCCTTTGGCCAGGGCAGCCAAAAATTGGGAGGTTCAACAATGACCCATGCATACAGACATGTAGTAGGGCCATTAACCCTCAAGTGGGTGTATTGTAGCATAGCCCTTTGATTAGGGCAGCCAAAAATTGGGAGGCTCCTCTTTGTCCCTGGATAGAGACGTGCAGGAGGGCCTGTAACCCTCAAGTGGGTGTATTGTAGTATAGCCCTTTGGTCAGGGCAGCCAAAAATTGGGAGGTTCACCAATGACCCATGCATACAGACATGTAGTAGGGCCTGTAACCCTCAAGTGGGTGTATTGTAGTATAGCCCTATGGTCAGGGCAGCCAAAAATTGGGAGGCTCCTCTTTGTCCCTGGATAGAGACGTGCAGGAGGGCCTGTAAACAAGAACTGGGTGTATTGTAGTATAGCCCTTTGGTCAGGGCAGCAAAAAATTGGGAGGCTCCTCTTTGTCCCTGGATAGAGACGTGCAGGAGGGCCTGTAACCCTCAAGTTGGTGTATTGTAGTATAGCCCTTTGGTCAGGGCAGCCAAAAATTGGGAGGTTCACCAATGACTCATGCATACAGACATGTAGTAGGGCCTGTAACCCTCAAGTGGGTGTATTGTAGTATAGCCCTTTGGTCAGGGCAGCCACAAATTGGGAGGCTCCTCTTTGTCCCTGGATAGAGACGTGCAGGAGGGCCTTTAACCCTCAAGTGGGTATATTGTAGTATAGCCCTTTGGTCAGGGCAGCCAAAAATTGGGAGGTTCACCAATGACTCATGCATACAGACATGTAGTAGGGCCTGTAACCCTCAAGTGGGTGTATTGTAGTATAGCCCTTTGGTCAGGGCAGCCACAAATTGGGAGGCTCCTCTTTGTCCATGGATAGAGACGTGCAGGAGGGCCTGTAACCCTCAAGTGGGTGTATTGTAGAATAGCCCTTTGGTCAGGGCAGCCAAAAATTGGGAGGTTCACCAATGCCCCTGGATACAGACATGCAGGAGGGCCTGTAACCCTCAAGTGGGTGTATTTTAGCCTAGGCCTTTGGCCAGGGCGGCCAAAAATTGGGAGGTTCAACAATGACCCATGCACACAGACATGTAGTAGGGCCTGTAACTCTCAAGTGGGTGTATTTTAGCCTAGGCCTTTGGCCAGGGCAGCCAAAAATTGGGAGGTTCAACAATGACCCATGCATACAGACATGTAGTAGGGCCTGTAACCCTCAAGTGGGTGTATTGTAGGATAGCCCTTTGGTCAGGGCAGCCAAAAATTGGGAGGTTCGACAATGACCCATGCATACAGACATGTAATAGGGCCTTTAACCCTCAAGTGGGTGTATTGTAGTATAGCCCTTTAGTCAGGGCAGCCAAAAATTGGGAGGCTCCTCTTTGTCCCTGGATAGAGACGTGCAGGAGGGCCTCAAAACATTTTTCCCATTGAAAAGGAGCGGGTGTCCTGTCGTTGTAACGCCCATTCTAAAAGAATGGGCGAAAAAATATACCACTGCGGGTATACCTCAAACAACAGCCTAACTATTGTAACGGTCATCATGGTGTCACATGAGGAGAAGGAGGAGCAGTCCAGCGATTAGCCAAAGTACTGAAGTGTGTACCCATGGGTGAGTGGAGGTACATGGCAAATTCACATAACAAAATTTTAATTCAGTTGTCATTTGCTGGTGGTGTGGTGAAGTCTGGCCCAATCCAACCCTTGTTCATCTTGATCAGAGTCAGCTTGTCAGCATTTTCAGTTGACAGGCGGGTGCGTTTATCAGTGATGATTCCACCTGCAGCACTGAAAACACGCTCTGATAAAACGCTAGCGGCAGGGCAGGCCAGGACTGCCAAGGCGTAGAGAGCCAATTCATGCCACGTGTCCAGCTTGGAGACCCAATAATTGAAAGGCACAGAGGAATCTCGCAGTACAGTTGTTCGATCTGCAAGGTACTCCTTCAGCATCTGCCCAAACTTAGCATTTCTGGTGGCACTACCCCGCACCTCAGGGGCTGTGGTACGTGAGGGGCTGAGAAAACTGTCCCACATCGTAAAGGCAGTTCCCCTACCTCTGGCGGATTGGACTTGTGCCGCTCTCGGCCGTACGCCTTGGTTGTCCACCGAATCCTGCCTATGCCGCTAGCGTTTTGTGAGGGGAATTATTTCACTACTTCCGTGACTATGGCCCTGTGGAACTGCTGCATTTTGGCTGACCTCTCCGCCTCAGGAATGAGAGACATAAAGTTCTCCTTGTAGCGTGGGTCTAACAGTGTTGCCAACCAGTACTGATTGTCGGCCAAGATGTTCTGAACGCGAGGGTCACGAGACAGGCAGCTTACCATGAAGTCAGCCATATGCGCCAGACTCTTAACAGCCATCACTTCAGTATCCAGACCAACATGATGACTGAACATGCTCTCCTCCTCCTCCTCCTCCTCATCTCCCCTGTCCTCTGGCCAGCCACGCTGAATCGAGGGTATGACTGGTGTGCATGTCATATCCTCAATTTGGCCAGAGAGTTGCTCCATGTCTTCATCCTCCTCCTCCTCGTCATAGTCCTCCACTGCACGTTGTGATGAGATGAGGCTGGGCTGTGTGTTTTCACCCACACCCACTACTGTTTCTTGCTCAAAGTCATCGCGCTCGGCCTGCAATGCATCCTCTTTGATTTTCAGCAGAGACCGTTTTAGAAGGCAGAGTAGTGGTATGGTGACGCTAATAATGGCGTCATCGCCGCTCACCATCTTGGTGGAGTTCTCAAAGTTTTGAAGGACGGTGCATAGGTCCGACATCCATCTCTACTCCTCAGGTGTTATGTGTGGAGTTTGACCCATTTCCCGACGGCTTAGGTGATGCAGGTAGTCCACAACTAACCTCTTCTGCTCACATATCCTGACCAACATGTGCAGAGTTGAATTCCAACGCGTGGGGACATCACACACCAGTCTGTGGGCCGGAAGACGCAAACGGCGCTGAAAGCCGGCAAGGCCAGCTGAAGCAGCAGGTGACTTGCGAAAATGTGCAGACAGACGCCGAACTTTTACCAGCAGGTCAGACACCTCTGGGTATGACTTCACAAACCTCTGAACCACCAGGTTGAGCACATGGGCCACGCATGGAACATGCGTCAGCTGCCCTCGCCTCAAAGCTGCCACCAGGTTCCGGCCATTGTCACACACGACCTTTCCTGGCTTTAGGTTCAGAGGTGTGAGCCAGTGATCTGCCTGCTGTTTCAGAGCTGTCCACACCTCTTCTGCATTGTGGGGTTTGTCACTTATGCAGACTAGCTTCTGCACAGCCTGTTGCCACTTTGCAGAGGCAGTGCTGCAGTGCTTCCAGCTTGGGACTGGTGTGGAGGGTACAGTGGATGAGGATTCGCAGGAGGAGGAGGCTGAAGAGCATGACATTTCGGAGCTGTAGAGTGTCGGTGAAACCCTGACAGAGGTAGTGCCTGCTATCCTTGGTGTGGGAAGGACGTGTTCCGTCCCTCGCTCAGACTGGGTCCCAGCCTCCACAATATTAATCCAGTGTGCCATCAAGGAGATATAGCGGCCTTGCCCACAAGCACTTGTCCACATGTCTGTGGTTAGGTGGACTTTGGCTGAAACAGCATTGTTCAGGGCACGTGTGATGCTGTTGGACACGTAGTTATGCAATGCGGGGACGGCACATCTGGAGAAATAGTGGCGGCTGGGGACCGAGTAATGTTGGACAGCAGCCGCCATCAGGTCGCGGAATGCGTCCGTCTCCACCAGCCGGAAAGGCAACATTTCTAGCGCTATGAGTCGCGAAATGTGATCATTCAGGACTGTGGCATGTGGGGCGTTGGCAGCGTATTTGCGCCTGCGTTCAAATGTTTGCTGAATGCATAATTGAACGCTGCGCTGGGACAAGGACGTGCTTGATGGTGGTGTAATTTGTGCGTGGGCAACTTCAGGTGCAGGGCCGGAGGCTTGTTCGCGGCCAGCATGGACAGGGATTGGCCCGCGCCAACAACAGGCGAAGACGTAGCAGTGACATCAGCAAGCACCGCTCCTCAACTCTGTTGTACTTCCCACAAAGTCGGGTGCTTGGCTGACATGTGCCTGATCATGCTGGTGGTGGTCAGGCTGCTAGTTTTCGTACCCCTGCTGATACTGGCATGGCAGGTGTGGCAAATGGCCTTTTTAGAGTCTTCTGGAGCCAACTTAAAAAACTCCCAGACTCGGGAAGACCGAACATTTGCACAGGCACCTTGAGTCGTGTTGTTGTTCCGGGGAACGGTTGCCTGCCTTCTGCCTGCGGACGCAACCCTGCTTCGTACTGCCTGTTGGGATGCTACGCCTCCCTCCCCCTGTGCACTGCTGTCCTCGCTCTGCATATCCTCCTGTCATGTTGGGTCAGCTACTGGATCATCCACCACGTCGTCTTCCTCTTCAGCACCCTGATCCTCCTCCTGACTTCCTGGCAATTGTGTCTCATCATCGTCCACCCCTTGTTGAGACTATTTGACAACGTTCCGTTCGTCATAACGTGGCTGCTCAAATATTTGGGCATCTGTACATACCATCTCCTCATGATCCACTTCAAGAGGAGGTGACGACAGGCCAGATTCTGCGAATGGATACGTGAACAACTCTTCCGAGTGTCCTAGTGTGGGATCAGTAATGTCCGTGGACGTGTACTCGGCCAGGTGGTAGGAAGGAGGATCAGGTTGGGAAATGTGCGGTGCAGTATCACGGCTACTGACAGTTGACCGTGTGGAAGACAGGGTGTTTGTGGAGGTGCCCATCTGACTTGAAGCATTATCCGCTATCCAAGTAACAACCTGTTGACACTGGTCTTGGTTCAACAGTGGTGTACTGCTGCGGGCCCCAAGAATTTGGGACAGGACGTGCGAGCGAGGAGATGTGGCCCTTTGTTGTTGCGAAATTAGTGCTTGCACACGACCTCGGCCTCTGCCTGCACCACCATCACGTCCACTTCCTTGTTCCTTCCCAACACCCTTGCCAACGCCTTTGCGCATTTTGCCTGTATAGAGCGACAACTGTCTGGTGACTGTAGAGGTCACAGGAGATTATGATTTTAGTTCCCTAACCTGTATCAAGGTATGACGTACACCAGTCTGGTGACTGTAATGGTTTCAGGAGAGGATTTTAGTCCCTAACCTGTATTAAGGTAGTACGTACACCAGTCTGGTGACTGTTTAGATCACAAGAGATTAGGATTTTAGTTCGCTAACCTGTATCAAGGTATGACGTACACCAGTCTGGTGACTGTTGAGATCACAAGAGATTAGGATTTTAGTTCCCTAACCTGTATCAAGGTATGACGTACACCAGTCTGGTGACTGTTGAGATCACAAGAGATTAGGATTTTAGTTCCCTAACCTGTATCAAGGTATGACGTACACCAGTCTGGTGACTGTAATGGTTTCAGGAGAGGATTTTAGTCCCTAACATGTATTAAGGTAGTACGTACACCAGTCTGGTGACTGTTCAGATCACAAGAGATTAGGATTTTAGTTCGCTAACCTGTATCAAGGTATGACGTACACCAGTCTGGTGACTGTTGAGATCACAAGAGATTAGGATTTTAGTTCCCTAACCTGTATCAAGGTATGACGTACACCAGTCTGGTGACTGTAATGGTTTCAGGAGAGGATTTTAGTCCCTAACCTGTATTAAGGTAGTACGTACACCTGTCTGGTGACTGTAATTGTTTCAGGAGAGGATTTTTGTCCCTAACCTGTATCAAGGTATGACGTACACCAGTCTGGTGACTGTTGAGATCACAAGAGATTAGGATTTTAGTTCCCTAACCTGTATCAAGGTATGACGTACACCAGTCTGGTGACTGTAATGGTTTTAGGAGAGGATTTTAGTCCCTAACCTGTATGAAGGTATGACGTACACCAGTCTGGTGACTGTTCAGATCACAAGAGATTAGGATTTTAGTTTGCTAACCAGTATCAAGGTATGACGTACACCAGTCTGGTGACTGTTCAGATCACAAGAGATTCAGATTTTAGTTCGCTAACCTGTATCAAGGTATGACGTACACCAGTCTGGTGACTGTTGAGATCACAAGAGATTAGGATTTTAGTTCCCTAACCTGTATTAAGGTAGTACGTACACCAGTCTGGTGACTTTAATGGTTTCAGGAGAGGATTTTATTCCCTAACCTGTATCAAGGTATGACGTACACCAGTCTGGTGACTGTTCAGATCACAAGAGATTAGGATTTTAGTTCGCTAACCTGTATCAAGGTATGACGTACACAAGTCTGGTGACTGTTGAGATCACAAGAGATTAGGATTTTAGTTCCCTAACCTGTATTAAGGTAGTACGTACACCTGTCTGGTGACTTTAATGGTTTCAGGAGAGGATTTTAGTCCCTAACCTGTATCAAGGTATGACGTACACCAGTCTGGTGACTGTTCAGATCACAAGAGATTAGGATTTTAGTTCGCTAACCTGTATCAAGGTATGACGTACACCAGTCTGGTGACTGTTGAGATCACAAGAGATTAGGATTTTAGTTCCCTAACCTGTATCAAGGTATGACGTACTCCAGCCTGGTGACTGTAATGGTTTCAGGAGAGGATTTTAGTCCCTAACCTGTATCAAGGTATGACGTACACCAGTCTGGTGACTGTTCAGATCACAAGAGATTAGGATTTTAGTTCGCTAACCTGTATCAAGGTATGACGTACACCAGTCTGGTGACTGTTGAGATCACAAGAGATTAGGATTTTAGTTCCCTAACCTGTATCAAGGTATGACGTACACCAGTCTGGTGACTTTAATGGTTTCAGGAGAGGATTTTAGTCCCTAACCTGTATCAAGGTATGACGTACACCAGTCTGGTGACTGTTCAGATCACAAGAGATTAGGATTTTAGTTCGTTAACCTGTATCAAGGTATGACGTACACCAGTCTGGTGACTGTTCAGATCACAAGAGATTCGGATTTTAGTTCGCTAACCTGTATCAAGGTATGACGTACACCAGTCTGGTGACTGTTGAGATCACAAGAGATTAGGATTTTAGTTCCCTAACCTGTATTAAGGTAGTACGTACACCTGTCTGGTGACTTTAATGGTTTCAGGAGAGGATTTTATTCCCTAACCTGTATAAAGGTATGACGTACACCAGTCTGGTGACTGTTCAGATCACAAGAGATTCGAATTTTAGTTCGCTAACCTGTATCAAGGTATGACGTACACCAGTCTGGTGACTGTTGAGATCACAAGAGATTAGGATTTTAGTTCCCTAACCTGTATTAAGGTAGTACGTACACCTGTCTGGTGACTTTAATGGTTTCAGGAGAGGATTTTATTCCCTAACCTGTATCAAGGTATGACGTACACCAGTCTGGTGACTGTTCAGATCACAAGAGATTAGGATTTTAGTTCGCTAACCTGTATCAAGGTATGACGTACACCAGTCTGGTGACTGTTGAGATCACAAGAGATTAGGATTTTAGTTCCCTAACCTGTATCAAGGTATGACGTACACCAGTCTGGTGACTGTAATGGTTTCAGGAGAGGATTTTAGTCCCTAACCTGTATTAAGGTAGACGTACACCTGTCTGGTGACTTGTAATGGTTTCAGGAGAGGATTTTAGTCCCTAACCTGTATCAAGGTATGACGTACACAGTCTGGTGACTGTAATGGGTTTCAGGAGAGGATTTTAGTCCCTAACCTGTATCAAGGTATGACGTACACCAGTCTGGTGACTGTAATGGTTTCAGGAGAGGATTTTAGTCCCTAACCTGTATTAAGGTAGTACGTACACCTGTCTGGTGACTGTAATGGTTTCAGGAGAGGATTTTAGTCCCTAACCTGATATAAGGTATGACGTACAACAGTCTGGTGACTTAATGGTTTCAGGAGAGGATTTTAGTCCTAACCTGTATCAAGGTATGACGTACACCAGTCTGGTGACTTAATGGTTTCAGGAGAGGATTTTAGTCCCTAACCTGTATTAAGGTAGACGTACACCTGTCTGGTGACTGTAATGGTTTCAGGAGAGGATTTTAGTCCCTAACCTGTATAAGGTAGACGTACACCTGTCTGGTGATTTAATGGTTTCAGGAGAGGATTTTAGTCCCTAACCTGTATTAAGGTATACGTACACCAGTCTGGTGACTGTTAATGGTTTCAGGAGAGGATTTTAGTCCCTAACCTGTATAAGGTATGACGTACACCAGTCTGGTGACTGTAATGGTTTCAGAGAGGATTTTAGTCCCTAACCTGTATTAAGGTAGACGTACACCTGTCTGGTGATGTATGGTTTCAGGAGAGGATTTTAGTCCCTAACCTGTATTAAGGTAGACGTACACCTGTCTGGTGACTGTAATGGTTTCAGGAGAGGATTTTAGTCCCTAACCTGTATCAAGGTATGACGTACACCAGTCTGGTGACTGTTAATGTTTCAGAGATGGATTTTAGTCCCTAACCTGTATCAAGGTATGACGTACACCAGTCTGGTGACTGTATGAGTTCAGGAGAGGATTTTAGTTCCCTAACCTGTATTAAGGTATGTACGTACACCGTCTGGTGACTGTAATGTTTTCAGGAGAGGATTTTAGTTCCCTAACCTGTATTCAAGGTATGACGTACACCGTCTGGTGACTGTTAGATGGCTCAGAGATTAGGATTTTAGTTCCTAACCTGTATCAAGGTAGTACGTACACCAGTCTGGTGACTGTAATGGTTTTCAGGAGAGGATTTTAGTCCCTAACCTGTATTAAGGTAGACGTACACCTGTCTGGTGACTGTAATGGTTTCAGGAGAGGATTTTAGTCCCTAACCTGTATTAAGGTAGTACGTACACCTGTCTGGTGACTGTAATGGTTTCAGGAGAGGATTTTAGTCCCTAACCTGTATTCAAGGTATGACGTACAACCGTCTGGTGACTGTAATGGTTTCAGGAGAGGATTTTAGTCCCTAACCTGTATCAAGGTATGACGTACAACAGTCTGGTGACTTGTAATGGTTTCAGGAGAGGATTTTAGTCCCTAACCTGTATCAAGGTAGTACGTACACCATGTCTGGTGACTGTAATGGTTCAGGAGAGATTTTAGTCCCTAACCTTATTAAGTAGTACGTACACCTGTCTGGTGACTTAATGGTTTCAGGAGAGGATTTTAGTCCCTAACCTGTATTAAGGTAGTACGTACACCTGTCTGGTGACTTTAATGGTTTCAGGAGAGGATTTTAGTCCCTAACCTGTATTAAGGTAGACGTACACCTGCTGGTGACTTAATGGTTTCAGGAGAGATTTAGTCCCTAACCTGTATAAGGTAGCACGTACACCTGTCTGGTGACTGTAATGGTTTCAGGAGAGGATTTTAGTCCCTAACCTGTATTAAGGTAGCACGTAAAACCTTCTGGTGACTGTAATGGTTTCAGGAGAGATTTAGTCCCTAACCTGTATCAAGGTATGACGTACACCAGTCTGGTGACTTGAATGTATTCACAGGAGAGGATTTTAGTCCTAACCTGTATAAGGTAGTGACGTACACCTGTCTGGTGACTGTAATGGTTTCAGGAGAGGATTTTAGTCCCTAACCTGTATAAGGTATACGTTACACCTGTCTGGTGACTTTAATGGTTTCAGGAGAGGATTTTAGTCCCTAACCTGTATCAAGGTAGTGACGTACACCTAGTCTGGTGATAATGGGTTCATGATACAGAGATAGGATTTTAGTCCTAACCTGTATCAAGGTAGACGTACACCTGTCTGGTGACTGTAATGGTTTCAGGAGAGGATTTTAGTCCCTAACCTGTATAAGGTAGCACGTACACCGTCTGGTGACTGTAATGGTTTCAGGAGAGGATTTTAGTCCCTAACCTGTATTAAGGTAGTAGTACACCGTCTGGTGACTGTAATGGTTTCAGGAGAGGATTTTAGTCCCTAACCTGTATTAAGGTAGTACGTACACCTGTCTGGTGACTGTAATGGTTTCAGGAGAGGATTTTAGTCCCTAACCTGTATCAAGGTATGACGTACAAAGTCTGGTGACTTAATGGTTTCAGGAGAGGGATTTTAGTATCCCTAACCTGTATTCAAGGTATGAGTACAACGTCTGGTGACTGTAATAGTTGGATCAGGATGGATCATCTATAGTCCTAACCTAGATTAAGTAGACGTCACCTGTCTGGTGTACTGAAGGTTTCAGGATGCGGATTATCTAGTCCCAATCTGTACCTAAGCAGAAGAATTCCGTACACCATGTCTGGATGGCTGTTCGAACAGGGTTCTCAGGGTAAGCTCGGTGATTTGTCAGTCCCAACCTATCAAGTATGCCACATACACTCAGGTGACTGATGGATTCAGTAGGATCTTCATCAGTCCCTGAACGTGGCTGTAGCTTAAAGGCTGCCACATGCAGAGATGACACCTACGAGACACACGTAGTATCGGTTACGTGAGAGGATTAGCCCATACATGTACTTAAGGAGTACGTAAGCCTGTGGAGACTGTCTCGTTATCATAGAGACTTATAATACAACCTATATCTAGTATAACAATCAGTACACTGTGATAATGTGATTACCATGAGAGGATTTATCCCTAACCGTATTAAGTAGCACATACCACGTACTGGTGACTGTCAAGTGTCAGGAGAGGAATTAGTCCCTAACTTTTAGGAAACTACAACCTCTAGGACTATGGTTTCATGGACTGATGTAGTCCTAACTTGATATTAAGGGTAGTACAGTACACCTGTCCTGTGTCCTCATCCGTAAGGCCTCACTTTTATGCACCCCTTTCCAGGGTCCTCCATTGCGGGTCAACCGCCCACAACTATGACTAAGAGCATCTCCGCCCGCAATCATGCATCGCAATGCACCTGCAGCCCAATGTGTTTGCGCGGGATGCGTCACCAAAATCCCGCTCATGCACAGTAGCTCAAGCCGACATCAGGGCAGATGGGGTAGGGCGTCCGATGTCACTAAAAAAAGGGCGAATCCACCACGGACCTTCTGAGAGGATATAGGGGCAAGTGCACTAGACATATAACATAATGACAAATGTGCAATAAAATAATCAGAACGTTACCAATAGAGCTTGTATTGCAGAGTAATGAGGATCCCAAGTCAGATTGATGTAACCTCGGCATCCATAACATACTGAAGAACAATTTCTGATATCCAGAGTGCATGCATCATGATAATAATCTAACAAGAGAAAGGGGCAAAAGGTCAATACAACGAAGCAAAACAAAACACATGGAGGACATTGGCACAGGGGTTTATGGAAAAGTAAAACCATAGACTTAAAAGGAAAAATGTTAAAAAACAAGGGGGGAGTTCTTGAGAGAAAGAATAATCACAAAAAGGATGTGAAGCTAAGGAACTCATTAAGACATTTAGGGACACTTGTGTCGAGCTGCACTATCCATCTGGCCTCTCGCCTCACCAGCATGCAATTAACATTGCCTCCTCGAATACCAGGATGGACAACGTCTATCCCCCTGACACTTAAACTTCTGGGATCACAATTGTGATATAGCCGGAAGTGTCGGGGGAGAGTCCGAAGCTGGTCAAGAACCTCAACATCACGGGCTGCAGCAATGTTTAGAATGTGTTCCCATACTCATCTCAGTAACTCCCGTGGTGTTAGGCCAACATATATCAAGTCACAGCCACATGTTGCATAATACACCACATTGACTGTAGAGCAAGATATATGATGGTAGATATCAAATACCCTGGAGCCAACGTAGGTACCAAATTTGGTAGTCTGCAAAACATTGCTGCAAGCCACACAATGGCCACATGGAAAACAGCCCAACACCGGACCCTGAGATCTGAAGGGATTACGGACTGGTGCAACATAGTGACTGCAGACCAATTTATCCCTTAAATTAGGGGCTTTTCGGGCAGTCATGAGAGGGCCCTCCGAGAGGCACCCCCTAAGGGCTGGATCAGACCTCAGAATGGCCCAGTGCTTGCCAAGAATTGAAAATAGGCTCTCTTTGGACCCCTACCACTGTATCCACTTTCCCGAAATTATTGCATGAGGTCCTCAGCCTGGGCCTCAAACTGTTCCTCAGTTGAGCAAATCCATCTAGCCCGAAGAAATTGGCCCACAGGGATGACCCAAATCGTGGAGGCATTATGAGCTGAAAAAGCATGTAGGACAGAGTTGACTGCTGTATTCTTCCTTTGGATCCTCGTCTGTAGCCATGAGTCACGATCCACAGTGATGTTGATATCCAGAAAGTCAACTCTATCCTTGCTGTATTTGTATGAATGCTTGATGTTAAAATTATTCATACCCAAATACCTCATGAATTCGTCGATCTGCTCCACAGTGCCACGCCAAAAGAAAAGGATGTCATCTATATATCTCAGCCAGGACTGCACATGGGAGCAGAGCGGCGACCCCCCATCACCAAACACCAACCTCTCCCAGTAACCCAGGAAGAGGTTGGCATATGTGCGGGCACACGCCGCCCGCATGGCGTTCCTGCGTTTATGTAGATTGAAGATGTCCATAAAAGAAAAGAAATTGTGCATAAGGACAAAACGGAGCAGCTCAACAACCAAATCACAAAGGGGACCATCCCTGTTGCTCATACTGAGTAAGTATTCAGTAGCCCATATGCCGACCTCATGCTCGATGCACATGTAAAAACTCTCCACGTGTGCTGTTAGAATTAACATATCTGAGTCCACAAATACACTGTCTATCCTATTGAGCACATCCAATGTGTCCTTGACGAAAGAGGGCAGTGTCTTCACCAGTGACTGTAAATAGAAGTCTATAAATTTACAGATGGGTTCACACATTCACTCCAAGCCAGACACAATCAGACTGCCAAGCGGACAGACAGCTTCTTTGTGCACCTTGGCTAGGAGGTCAAATGTAGGGACCTTTGCATATCTCACGGTCAGGTCATCCAAGACTTTTTTATTAATTATCCCAACCTCAAAAGCTTTCCCCAGAATGCCCTGTAATTTCCTCGAGAAATCATCTAGGGGATTAAAGTCCAGTCTGCTATAGGTTTACCGGTCAAGGAGCTGGCGCAACGTCTCTTTCTCATAGAGGGTGACCGGCCAAATGATAATATTCCCCCCTTATCTGCTGCCTTGTAGACAACATCATCAAGCTCTTTCAACTTCCTCAATGCCCTTCATTGTCGAGAGGTGAGGTTGTCAAATCTTCGATATGTTGAGATTTGTCTCAGATCATCTACAACTACTCGAGTAAATATATCTACTGCAGGACAGATTGTAAGGGGGGAAAACGAGTCAATTTTGGAAAAATGGATATTGGAAACTTACCAGTGGGATCAGGGTCATCTCCAGTTGTAATTCCTCCATTGCCAAGATGGCCTCTCTCTCAACACCACCACCAGCATCACCTCGACTGTGCAATTTCTTAAAAATTAGCTTTCGTGCAAAAATATCAACATCTTTTAGAGCGAATGAGAGGGCCCTTGACAGAACGTCCAACTGGTCCGGACTCAGGCAATTCTCTGACAAATTGATTACCTGGAGCCCTCGTCCGACCAGTTGTTTAGACAATTTTCTGGTGTCGACCACCGAACCCGACAAGCCATCTCCAGCATCAATCCCACTTTTGTCGTTGCCACTGTTGCAACCAGCCCTGCTTCCTGGGCGTGTATGTGATGCAGACCTGGAGCGTGACCTCGACTTTGATCTGCTGTGTGGACGGGACCTTCCCAATGGATGTTTCCATCGGTAGACTTTATTCTGTATGGAATCATTGAGATCTCTCTGAAACTTTTTTATTTTTTGAGCTTTAATTTCTTTTTCAAGTTTGGCCAGCTCCGTCTCGATGGTCTCAAGTACAGACATATTCTGACCTCTTAGGAGTCTGAGAAATCCCGCTGAGCATTGATCAGCAAGCTCCTCCCTTTCTGCCTTAAATGTTTCATCCTCAATAGGGAATGAAGGGAAAACTTGGATGCGTAAACAATGTGGAATCAGTCCCTTGAGGATGTATTGGTCCAAAAACGCCCTATTCCACCATGTCCTTGTCCTCCTTCGTAATAGGTCCCTATAGTGAGCTATCGCCTTCTTAGGGACATCCTCACCCCCAGTCTCCAAACCATCAGTGCAAACATCCTCCAATGCCTTCGTAAAATTAGCGAGCAAAGCATCATCATGGGCTCTGAAATTCATCTTAGTTACAGGAAGCACTGTGGGAACCATAGAAAAGATGCATATAAATATTAAATATTCCTAGTCTAGTGTCAAACTGTTCTTTGGTGCCTTTTTACTTGCATATTATATAAAAAATAAAAAAAATGAAAATTTCTTTTTCAACTCAAATGTTACCCATCTTGGTAAATATTTCTACTATCCTTGTATATATGGCCATTCAACCTTGTATATATGTCCCGTATATATGTCCCCATTTTGTTATGTGTGTGCCCCATTCTAGTATATACACTGTACACCCCAACCCTGGTGCACCCTCCTTATATACCAGGATGGGAGACATACAGTGTATATACCAGAATTGGGCACAGACATAAAAGAATGGGGACATATATACCAGGATAAGTGACATACAGTGCATATATGTCCCCCATCCTGGTACATAAATTCCCCAATCTGTGCACATAGCCCTCCATGGCTTACCTAGGGGGAGGTTGCGGGGTGTAGGCGATGGCTTAACGGGACCACTGGGATGGGGGCAAAGCCCAGAGCTGTGGGGAAGTTGCGGCAGTTTTCCGATGGGCACCACCATTATTATCTCCCAGAATGCATTTCCAAGAGCCATTGCATGCTCGCTCTTGTGCTTAGACTGCCAGAAAATGGTCACGGATGCGGCGCATGCGCAGACAGTGACCCATGGACACTCTCTTGAAGTTTGGACTCAAGAGTGACCATGCAATGCCTCTCTGCAATGCATACTGGTAAATAATAATGGCGGCGCCACGGGAAAACCGCCGCAATTCCCTCACAGCTCTAGGTTTTGCCTCCACCCCACCTTGGACCTGTGAAGCCACCGCCTGCACCCAGCAACCCACCCTCAGTAAGATTTTTTTTACTTTTTTAAATTTGGGTTTTAAGACGCACCGCCTGTTCTCCCCCAATTTGGGGGAAACAAAAGTGCGTGTTAAAATCTGAAAAATACGGTATTTAAAAGAAATGTCACTTTTGCACAAAAACATACTATTTAATATTTACTGGTCTTGTAAATACAAAGTTAAGCAGTAGAAATGAGAGAATCTTTTGAAATTTGAATTTTCCGAATTTCCCCCCCAAATTTGATTTATGATAAATAAATGTGCATGAATCACATAATTGAAATTAAGCTAATTGCTTATGAAGTACATTAAGCTGTAGGTTGGATTGCTGCTAAAGTGAAAAAAAACCCAAAAAGCTCTTTAAATCTTCCTCAGCGAGCCTGAATGAACTGTGTGTGTCTGGAGCGTAAGTGTGAACAGTGTGTGACTTCTGATTCAGTGACTTTGGGATTCAGGGAGTCTAGTAGGAAGGAATTACTGAATTGCTGCTTGAATGTTATAAATACTTCACATTACACATGTTTTCATATCCTTGAGCAGGGTGCATACTGCTGTGCGAGATGTGAGCACATTTTGCATTTGGAAGCAAAGGTACAGGATCTAAATGAGCAGCTGGCAACACTGAGATCCATAGACAATATGGAAAGTAGTCTGCTACTCACTGAGCAGCTGCTTACTGGGATAGATGTGCGGGAGAATGGTAGTATGGAGCTGCAGGACATTGAGGCAGCTAGCTGGGTGCCAGTTAGAAGGCAGGGTAGAGGGAATAGTGCCAGGGAGGCTAGTCCTGATCTGGTACACCCCAATAAGTTTGCTAAGTTGGCAGATGTAGATGTGGGGGGTCTCAGTAAAGGGGTAGCACTGCTGCAGCAAGGCATGTACTCTAAAACTAGAGGAGTGTTTGCTCCAGTAAGGGTGGAAATAGGAGAGCAGGGCAGACCAGACAGGTGCTGGTAGTGGGGGACTCAATTATTAGGGGAACAGACAGTTCAATCTGTCACAAAGATAGGGAGGAGGGGTTTGGGTTTCAGGAGAACTGGGCAGACTTCTCTGTTGGCTACAGGTTCTATGCTAGAGACCAGCTGCACCTCAATGGAGAGGGTGCAGCTGCACTGGGGGAGAAAATGGCTAGAAGGTTGAAGGAGTGTTCAAACTAGGGATTGAGGGGAGGGTATTCATTGTATAAGAGGGGAAGATAGTGCAGATAGTGACTGGGGCACAAATAAAAAAATTGTGGGTGGCATGGGATGTGGGGTTAGAACAATCAATTTAGTAAGAAGGAATAGATGTACAGGGAAATACATAATGTGCATGCACACTAATGCCAGAAGTCTCACCAACAAAATGGAGGAATTAATTAATTAGATAATTAATTTTGTTGGAAAATAATTATGCCATGGTGGGGATATCGGAGACATGGTTGGCTTAAAAACATGACTGGGCTGTTAATTTAAAGGGCTATAGCCTGTTTAGAAATGACCGTACCAATAAGTAAGGGGGTGTTGATATGTAAAATCATCCTTAAAACCCATCCTGCGTGATAATATATGTGAATCTAATGAAAATGTGGAGTCCCAATGGGTTGAGATAAGGGGAGGGGGAAACATAATAAATTACTGACAGGGGTTTGTTATATGTCTCCAACAATAATGGAAGCGGTGGAGAATATCCTCATAAAGCAAATAGATGAAGCAGCGACTCAGGAAGAAGCCATTATTATGGGAGACTTCAACTACCCTGAAATACATTGGGGATCAGAAACCTGCAGTTCCAGCAAGGGTAATAGGTTTTTGACAACTATGAGAGACAATTATCTTTTACAACTGGTTCAGGACACAATAAGAAGGGGGGCACTGTTAGGGCACGTGCACATGTTGAGTTTCTGATGAGTTTTTTACTTCAGGATTTGAAGCCAAAACCAGGAGTGGATAATTAAATACAGAAGTGGTGCAGGTGTTTCTATTAGACTTTTCCTCTGATTGCTCCACTCCTGGTTTTGTCTACAAATCCTGAGGTAAAAAACGCATCAAATACTGAACGTGTGCACGGGGCCTTAGACTTAATATTAACCAACAGGCTGGACCGCATATTGAATATACGGGTGTAGGTCATTTGGGTAATAGTGATCACAATATTAGATGTTTTCATGTGTCCTTTAATAAGATGTATAGTGGAGGGGCCAAAAGGACACTAAACTTCAGGAAAGCAAATTTCCAACTGTTTATCTTACTGCAATAAACTGGGACGATGTCCTGAGACATAAAAGCACACAAAGCAAATGGGAGACATTTATTAGCATCCTGAATAGGGCCTGTGCACAATATATACCCTATGGGAATAAGCATGCTAGAAATAGGAGGAAACCGCTATGACTAATTAGAGCTGTAAGGAGCACAATAAGTGACAAAAAGAAAGTATTTAGAGAATTAAAGCAAGTAGGTAGGGGACGTTGTACATGTCGGACGCATAACTGGTGAGCTCCGGCCCGGCGCCCTTTTCCAGAGCTTAAACGGCACTAACCAACACCAGATCCCACTTCCCGGAGCTAGTTCCCACCCTGTCACCGGCTGGAGATGCCCTGAGGTGGCTCTCGGACCCGCAGCATGTCTCAAAGGCTGACAGATTTCTTCCCGCCGGAACGAGCGGCCCCAGACCGCTCCAAAATGGCGCCTGCTTCTCCTCAAACCTCCTCTCCCCGCCGCTCACCGCGGGAGCAGGGACAAAACCACCGGGAGATGCATGAGGATGATTCCCCTCCGGTCACACAACGATGCCTGAGAGGCATGCTGGATTCTCTGCGCCAGTCCATTCAGGAGGATCTTAAAGGTATCATTGGGGACCTCCGTACTGACATGGCGGCAATGGGTGAATGCACGGGCCACCTGGAATCGAAAATGGCGGAATATGCATTAGCACACAACGAACTAGCAGACGATTATCAAAACGTGGTTGCAGAGGTGACTTCGCTGAAAACGTCGATGTGGGCCCTAGACGACAAACAACGCAGATGCAATTTTAAGATCAGGGGAATGGAAGACGCTGACTCGGAGGAAGATCTTATGTCGCTGATCCCTCCGTTCCTTTCGCTGGCTCTCCCTGAAGCGGAAGCGGCAGACCTGCGAATAGCTAAGGCATTCCGTCTACCTAAATCCCAGCGGATCAACCAGGATCTCCCGAGAGATGTTCTCGTGACTCTGATGGTTCCCTCAACCAGGGAGTCGCTGTTGCGTTCTCTCCGTGAAAAACCTTTAACGATCGCTCCCCACTCCTCATGGGCGAACTATCAGGATCTCTCGCCTGGCACATTGGCCAGGCGCCGGGACTTCGCACCGTACTGCAGGATCCTTCGTTCCAGCGGCATACAATACACCTGGGGCACCCCTGTTAGTGTAATTTTTCGCTACAAAGGAACTCGTCATACTTTCCTGTCTCCTACCAAACTGAAGCACGCTTTGGCGGACTGGAGACTACCCCGCCACTCTGAATCGTCCCGTAACAAAGACAGTGAAAGGCAAAGCTCAGGAGATCGCTCCGGCTCTGGGGACGCTGGAGTCTGACGGCACAGGCTCTGACGGAGGTCGCCTGCTATGGAGTTCTTTGTATCCTTTCTATTTCTGGAAACCCACAGACCTATTTAACGGTCTGGATTTTATGGAGGTGGGCTGTGAGTCTCCCCTTCCCCTCACAATTGGTGTTGGGAGAGCTGAACTCACTATCCCTAGGGGGTAGTCTCCCTGCCCACACTAGCCCCTAGTTGCTCAAAATTGTATGAGCCTAACTTGTTTACATTATTGTGTTTCCAAAACCTGTATTTGTCTTCTTTCCCTCTCCCCAGTCTCTTCTCTCCCTCCTTTACCCTTTTTCTCCCCCCCCCCCCTTCCTTCCATCCCTATCCCGTCTGTCTTTCCTTCTCTACCTTAGGACTAGCTACTTTTTCCTCTAGGGAAGGGGGGCACCCTTACATTGTAACATCATGAGCTTTAAAATGTTGTCCCTTAATGTACGGGGTTTGAATTCACCAGCGAAAAGGTCTTTTCTATGGAGGGAGGTCGCTCATTCACGAGCTGAGGTGGTATGTCTGCAGGAGACGCATTTGCTGGGGGGAGATAACCATAGACTTCACAATCCCAGATACCCTAACATTTTCTTTGCTAACAATACAGCGAAGAAGGTAGGGGTTTGCATAATGACGAGTTCCTCCCTTCAGTTCCAGCTGAGACGAGTCGTGGCGGACCCAGCGGGTCGCTTCCTCATTGTCAACTGTGAGATTGCGGGTGTGTCATACATTCTGGCGGCACTATATGCCCCTAATGGGGGACAATTCCGGTTCTTAAAGTCGCTCTTGGGAAAATTAAAGGAGGAGGGTGACGGCAGACTTATCATATGCGGTGACTTCAACGCGGTCATGGAGGCAAGGTTGGACTCCTCGGCTTCGGTGAGGCGTAAACAAAGAGATCTGATTCCTCTATGCAGAGAGCGTCGCCTCCACGACATTTGGCGTTACCTCCATGCGGGAGAGAGGGACTACTCGTTCCACTCTGGTCTGCATGGGTCGTACTCCAGGATTGACTTTTTCCTGGTAGACGACCTGTCCCTCTCAGATTGTAGGGGGGCAGAGGTGGGAACCATCACATGGTCTGACCATGCGCCGGTGTTGTTGGAGGTGGCGCTTGGTGGCGGAGGTAGCAGACCTAGGAGGTGGCGACTCGCCCCGGACATAATGATAGACCAACAGATTCTAACTGAGACCGAATTGGACATTAGGCGATTTTTCCAGGAAAACGACACTGGGGATGTCTCGGAAAATGTCTTGTGGGCCTCTCACAAGGCAGTAATACGCGGTTTCCTTCTCAAGACAGCAGCTCGCAGAAAGAGGCTAAGAGATTCTCAGAGAAGGGAATACATAGAAAAAATTCAGGCATTAGAATTGCAAAACAAAGCCTTTCCTACCCCGACCTTATTGGCTGAGATTAACAAAGCCCGCTCGCAGCTTCGGTTGCTCTTGCTTCGCCAATATGAGACAGGGATGCGAAAATTAAAAACCCGCTATTACTCCATGGGTGATAGGGCGGGTAAACTTCTGGCCAGGAGACTGAAGACCAGATCTCTCCAGTCTATAGTCACTCTTATGTGAGATCCTCAGGGGGCGGAGGTGAGAGATCCTCGACAGATGGTGGAGGTGTTTCCCTCCTATTATAGATGACTATATAACCTATCTGGTGACTCGGCAACCCCCCAGCCGACGGCATCTGGAATACGGGACTTCTTGGCCTCGGTGGAACTCCCTAGGGTCTCGCCGGATGTCCTGGAGGAGTTAAATCGCCCGTTCTCCGTTGTGGAGATTCTAAAGGTCATTGCCTCATTGAGGTCGGGCACAGCCCCAGGCCCCGATGGCTTTGTAAATGAATACTACAGGGCATTCGGAGACACCCTGGCACCGTTTCTCCTTAGAGTATATAACTCGTGGAGAGAGGGGGGTACTATCCTTGCTGAAGCTCTGGAGGCCACTGTGACAACTATACCCAAACCGGGAAATAACCCGGAACTCCCGGAGAGTTATCGCCCAATTTCTCTTCTCAACACAGATCTAAAAATCTACTCCAAGCTTCTAGCGATGCGGCTAGTTGAGGTGATCCCCCAGCTGGTTCACTCGGACCAGGTGGGTTTTGTGGCTCACAGGCAGGCGAGGGACGGGATCCGGATGATGATTAACCTGATTGAACTGGCGGAAAAACGGGGGTCCCCAGTGCATTTCTGTCTCTGGACGCTGAGAAGGCCTTTGACAGGGGATACCTCAAGGAGGTCCTGGAGAGGTTCGGCTTCTCCGGTCCTATACTTTCCTCTATCATGGGACTGTACTCCCATCCTTCCGCCAGGGTTTTCTCCTCGGATTTCCTTTCTGACCCATTTAAAATAACTAACGGGACGAGACAGGGCTGTCCCCTCTCTCCCTGATTTATGCCCTTTCGGTGAAACCTCTTGCTGCGAAGCTTAGGGCGGACCCGGACATAAGGGGGATTGGTGTTGGGGGGAGAAATCACGTGGTGGGACTGTATGCAGACGATATCATCGTCTCGTGTACACAACCCGCTACGTCTCTCCCGGTGATTCTGGATCGTCTCCACGCATTTGCCAAAGTCTCTTATTATAAGCTTAATGCGGCAAAATCTCTGGTCTTCCCCGTTCATGTTCAGACTGAGGTGTTACAGGAGTTGTCGGCCTCCTTGCCATTCAAGTGGGCTCCAGGTGGCATCCCATACCTGGGAATTACCCTGTGTCCCTCCTCAGAGATGATACGGCGCAATGTGGATCCCGTCTTGTCTGCCCTTAGACAGGCATCGGATGCTCAAATGAACTCCTCACTGTCGTGGATGGCGAGGATTCAGACATTCCGAATGATGTGGCTGCCATGTTTTCTCTACCTGTTCCGATGTGTCCCACTCCTGTTCTCTCACAGAATTCTGGGGCAACTTCAAGCTCAGACAAATAGATTTGTTTGGGCCTCCAAGTGACAAAGGGTCCAGAAGAAGGTGATGTGCCTGAACTTGCGAGGGGGTGGTATGGGAGTCCCGGACCTGTCTTCCTACTATAAAGCCTCCATTTTGGAGACTAGTAAGGTGTGGTGGCTGGACACATCGGACTTGGGGTGGTACCACTTGGAGTCCAGTATGACGGGTCATGGCTCTCTCCGGGAGCTCCTCGAGGCGGAGTCCTTGGCGCCGATGCAGTGCCCCCAAAGTTTAGCAACAATGAAAGCTCTGCTACACGTTTGGAAACATGCCCCCGGGCGTGGACCAGGTTTCCGCCGCGTGAGATCTCCTTGAGGGCCCTTTTGCAACATGTCCCGTCGTTACGGATTTCTGACTGGATTGAGGGAGGTTTGGTGTCCCTCGAGAACATTGCCTTCGGCTCTGGGATTATGACTCTGAGCGCTCTACCCGAGACATACCCACACTTAGCGCATACCTACTTCCAACTATGCCAGGTGACACACTTCCTCACTGCGCGGAGCGTTAGCTTTTCCTTTGGTCCTCTCCCTCCCTCCCCCCTGCGCTCTTTCCTGCTGTCTCCTCCCGCAAACCGCAAGGGCCTCTCAGCACTTTACAAAGCATTTCTTGAGGAGGATCTGGGTTCGACCCCTTCATATAGGGTTAAGTGGCAGGATGAGTTGAGCTTTACGGCGGATGAGGAAGAATGGGTGGGAGCGGTCAGCTGTGTCCACAGGGCCACCAAGTGCATTAATCATTTAGAGCAATTGAAAAAAATCCATTTACGATGGTATACGCCACCATCAGTGATTGCACATTACGACCCCACGGGCTCGCCTTTATTCTGGAGGCTTTGCGACCAGAAGGGGACGCTTGCTCACACTTGGTGGTCTTGTCCGAAAATCGCTCAGTTCTGGACAGTGGTGGAGGCGCTGATGTCGTCTGTCATGGAGGTAAAGATTCCCCTGTCTCCTCAAGCGGCAGTCCTACATCTGGGATTGGAGGGTCTCCCTCCTGTGCAGCGTCACATAGCTACGTATATCCTAATAGCAGCACGACAATGCATTGCGTCGATGTGGAAAGCTGTTTCCCCTCCTGGGATGAGTGACCTCACCTCCCGCCTTAATTTGATCTTCACATACGAACATGCCCTAGCAATAGACTCTGCCCCGAGGTGATATGTGCGAGAAGCATGGGCTGTATGGGCTGCTCATCCACTGGCAGTCCCTCTTCCATAATGTGGGACGCCATCGAGATGCCTTCACAGGGGTGCTTCACCTTCCTTCCCCTTTCCCCCTCCCCCACGTTCCTATCTTCTCTCTGCCCTAGGCCTCTCCTACTACTCTCCTTCCTCATCCCTACTCCATTAACTTTCCCCCCTCCACCTTTATTTGTTCTCTCTCCCCTCCCTTTCTCTCCCTTACACTGCCTTTGTTACTGTATACTTTATGTTTGATTGGTCCATTAGGACTTAATTCATGTTGGACGGAAGGCCATGTTGATTATATCCGTTTATTCATGTATCTGTATTTGTTACTTAAAGTTTTGTTTCTGAGAAAATACTTTCAATAAAAATCTATTGATGACAAAAAAAAAAAGCAAGTAGGTAGTGATGAGGCATTAAATAAGTACAGAAAATTAAATAAATTCT
Source organism: Allobates femoralis (assembly GCA_033576535.1). Classification (NCBI taxonomy): domain Eukaryota; kingdom Metazoa; phylum Chordata; class Amphibia; order Anura; family Aromobatidae; genus Allobates; species Allobates femoralis. The sequence goes on along the minus strand of JARQOC010000002.1, from coordinate 156,185,268 downwards.
ATAAAAAGCAAATCAAGGCAGCAAAGATTGAGACAGAGAGACTCATTGCTAGAGAAAGTAAAGATAATCCCAAAATATTCTTTCAGTACATAAATAGTAAAGAAAACCAAGAAATTGTTGCGCCACACTGTGCAATTTAGCCGAAGCAAGGGGTTATATTGATATGTCACTCACCTTTTCTAGTTGCACCCCCTGCACAACTAGGTTGATGATTTGAGGTGAGATTTAACCGCAGGCATAAATCCGTTGCTACGTGTAGAGGAGCCTTTCCTTATGGAACTTCAACGTCTCTCCAAGAGATCACGAGCCCAGGGAAGGGCAGCTCCTCTGTGTTGACCAAATCATGTCCCAGAGCTGCTCTCAAACCACACTCCCCAAAGGGAGGATTTGAGCACGATATGAAGTAAAAAGGTACGATAAAATGAGCGCTAGGGACAGAAACAGGCACTGGGCTCTTATCGAATATTACCTTTCAAATTTATTGTGAACAGTAGATGTTATAGGTCTCCTCCCCATTGTGGCGAGGAGACCTATAACATCTACTGTTCACAATAAATTTGAAAGGTAATATTCGATAAGAGCCCAGTGCCTGTTTCTGTCCCTAGCGCTCATTTTATCATACCTTTTTACTTCATATAGTACATAAATAGTAGTGATAAGTGTTCTAATTTGATTTGATTTGCTGAATTGGGCTGTGCTCGATGAATTATTCATCAAATAACCCCATTGGAATGACTGGCAGGCAACAGCAAACACGTAGAAAACAACTTCAAAGGTGTCCAAAAGCTGCTAAACTACTCAGAATACACAACAGACACCAAGAAAAGTGACAACAATCTACCCACAGTACAAATAGTCTCATGGAGTAGCATGGGTGCACGAGACACGGTCTGTGCCAGCCTACACACCATTCCAAAGCACTTCAAGATAGAAAGTGGTTAAGAGTCACCTAAAATTTCAGAGGTGAGTGAAACTAACTTTGAGTTGACAGATGGGAGAGTCACAGGGAAAAGTGGCAGTAGTTTTCAACATTACAAGTAACAAGAGGAGGAGGAGTAAAAGGAAGATGAGGCACAGGTATAGGCATACCACTCAGAGAGCCCTGCTCAAATCATGTACCACACAGGAAAGAGACCCTAACAAGATTCCTCACTGTTTCCAAAGGGTCAGACCACAAGAAAATGGCATTAATAGTCCCAAACCACAAATTGCTGAATGGCCCAGCCTGCATGCATGGCACAGGGTCTAGAACAGGACCTGGCCTAGCATTTCAAGATAAAACATTGCTCAGCAATACATGGATGTGTCACCCGTATAGACCTAGTGGGCTGGATACCCTCAAAGCTCATGCAAGCTCTCCCCTCAACTTTATGCCCCGCCACAAACAGGTGGTATAACTATAACTTTTATGGAGTATTATTGGAAAACTTAGGTAGGTCAGTGATCTGTATAGGCCTAGTGAGCTGGATATCCTCAAAGGTCATGCAAGCACTCCCATCAATGTTATGCTCTGCCACACACAGGTGGTACAACTATACCTTTTATGGAGTACTAGCTGGGTGCCCGATGCAGATGCATCGGGATTCTAGCAGAGCGAGTCTCTGACTCGCAATGGCCGCTTCGCGGCCAATGCTTCGCGCTGCTAAGGCGACTCGCCATGCCCGCTGCGCGGGCATAGCGAGTCGCCTTAGAACTGCTCGCAATGGCCGCTGCGCGGCCAATGCTTCGGGCGTATCCACATGACGACATTGACTCGCAGCGTGAGCGGACTCAAAAGGGGCAAAAAACCCATTCGTGATTATATAATAGATTATAGGAAAACTTAGTCAGATAGGTCAGTAACCTGTATATGCCTGGTGGGCCAGATACCCTCAAAGTTCATGCAAGTACTCCAATCAATGTTATGCCCTGCCACACACAGGTGGTACAACTATGGGAGTTGTGCTGGAGGACAGGAGAAGGAGAAGCCATGATGCGCCTTGTCAACAAAAGGCAAAAGTCTCTGCTTGTCCCCACTTATGCCTCAACAGGTCACGAGTGTAATCAGATAAATGCCTCCTGGATCGCTCCTTGTTTCAGGTAAGTCACGTGTACAATCCTGCATTATTCTTGCACGCAACACAACTTATAAAGATAAGAGTTTAAAGCATCAGCCAAGCCGCTCCACCCATTTCAAAGATTGCAAATAGTGTGCAAAAAAGGTGAAGGGGAGGAAATGCATAAACATATTTTAGTAGGTGTGGATCTCTCTCTCCTATACAAAATAGCATAAAATGTCAGATATGCTTTGGTTAAAATGTTCTGAAGTAGAATAAGTAGATAAAGGAGTAAATAATATAGTTTTCTCCTGTTTTATTATACACTACCGTTCAAAAATTTGGGGTCACCCAGGCAATTTTGTGTTTTCAATGAAAACTCATACTTTTGTTTATCAAATGAGTTACAAAATGAATAGAAAATATAGCCCACACATTGGCAAGGTTAGAAATAATGATTTTTAATTGAAATAATAATTTTCTCCTTCAAACTTTGCTTTCACCAAAGAATGCTCCCTTTGCAGCAATTACAGCATTGTAGACCTTTGGTGGGTACTCTTTATTGAAGCTGACAGATGAGGAGCTGAGAGCATTGATTTATCAAACTAGAGACACTAATGTATTTGTTTTGTTGCTCAGTTGTGCAGCGGGGCCTCCCACTTCTCTTTCTACTCTGGTTAGAGTCTGTTTGTGCTCTCCTCTGAAGGGACTAGTACACACCATTGTAGGAAATCGTTTCTTGGCAATGTCTTGCATGGAATAGCCTTCATTTCTAAGAACAAGAATAGACTGGCGAGTTTCACATGAAAGTTCTCTTTTTCTAGCCATTTTGAGAGTGTCATAGAACAAACAAATATAATGCTCCAGATACTCAACTAGCTCAAAGGAAAGTCAATTTTTATAATTGCTTCTAGAATAGTCATTTACCACATTAACAATGTATAGAGTGTATTTCCGATTCATTTAATGTTAGCTTCATTGAAAAAAAATAAGGAAATTTCTAAATGACCCCAAACTTTTGAACGGTAGGGCATGTAAATAATAACATGGTAGTTGCATAATAAATAATTGGACATTTTTTCAGATATCCAGTTACATTTTTGGCCTGTTTTTCAAGAAAGCAGGGAGACCACTGATGATAAGTATCCTTATACCCTGAATACTATTCCTGTTGACTCTATCTAATCTCAGGCAGACTAACCGTAACCTGCTTTTATTACAGACTATTGACCATGTACCTGGTGACCCTTAAGGCCACTTCACACACACAGATATCTGAGTCCAATATCTGAACAGATCTCTGGTTGCAGTGAAATCATGGATACATTGCTCCATGTTGTACACAGCCACAAAATGGAGCAATGTATCCATGATTTCACTGCATATAGAGATCTGTTCAGATATTGGACTCAGATATCTGTGTGTGTGACGTGGCCCTTATACATATATGTGGACTGAGCCACTGCCATATATATATTTATGGATAATGAAAATGGACTAATCAGCACTTTATAAATTGGTTATACTTATAGACTCTTACAGATCAGGGATAGGTAGAGTGAATCGATGTTGAGCAGGGGCACCAGAGGCTTTTCAAGAGGGTCCTGACCTCCGCTCAGTAGTTAGGTTTCCAACTTTAAAGATATTGCTAGGGTATCATTAGGAGTGGTCATATCAGTTATCAAATTGTGTAAATTCCATGTCTTTGTTCTTTTGCACTATCTTGGCTGACAATTTAGTTATTTTAGTATTTTAGTCAATAAAGAACTACTTATTATTGTACGTAAAATACTTATAAACTTGTTATCTGAAGTGTACCAACGTCATTTGATTTTAGAATTAATGATCCGTTTTTCAGGAATCCAAAGAATCAAATCTTTCCTGGATACATTGCATATCTCTTCTCTTAGTGATGATTGTTCTTATTTTTAGGTAATCCAAGAATCAATATCATATCCTTTTTTATATCCTTTCCTTAAAGATAATGTGCTCTTTACGATGAGATGCTCAGGGGGGTGACAGGTACTTTTCAGACATTATGAAAATTTTGAGATTTTTTTCTTTGCACTGCATTATTTCACTACGTCATTGTTAGTCAAAAAATGGTACTTTAGATTACATGGTCTTCCCATTGCCCTGTACTTAATCAGAAATGCCCTGATAGGGACTTTGCTTGCAGGAGCACCAAGGTTGGGAGGGAACTTTCCCCCAAGAAATGGTTGCAAGTAGTGATACCCTTGTTAACTATGTAATACAATTGTCCAAAGAACTTTCATAAACACATGCTGCAGTTTTAATTTCTTTCCCAGATCTTGACAGTGACGAGCATACCCACTCAATCAAACCTGGAGACTGAATGGTTGTCAAGAAACACGTCCAGAAGTCACACCTGGATCCCAGATATGAGGGCCCATTCCAAGTGATTTTGGTGACACTTACATCAGTCAAAGTCAAAGTGAAGGCCTCTTGGATCCACGCTTCACATTGCAAGAAGACCCCAGCACAGTCATGAAATTAAGAGGGGCTGGTCTGTAAATGGTTGGGGCATCATGTACCTGTGCCTTCCCAATGACAATGCCCCAGTTGATAGTAAAAGTAAAGTCCTGAGAGGAACTGATGTCCTATAAAAAAAGTTAGTTGAAATCTCAGGTATCAGCATTCCTCTTAGTAAGTATTTAGAAATTACGTCTGGTAAATGGGGATCCATTCTTAGTAACAGCGTGTGCTCTGCTGATAGTTTTGGTGGTGATTGTGTTATTTGTCTGCTGTCTTGTATTCTGTTTTTCAAAAGTTATAGACAAAAGCACAAAGACAAGAGCTGAACTGGCCCTTGTGATAGTGAAAGGTGACAAGCACTATGACCTTGTGGGTGTGTGCGCAAGTCCATCCGATCGTGTGACTGGAAGGCCATTCCGGAGAATCCGGTGAAGTGGTGTAGGAAGTTCAGCTCCCTCTATTTGTTGAGGAGAAAGTATCTGAGTAAGTCTGTGTAAGGCTGGGGTCACACATAGAAATCCGTTTTTGGAAGTGATTTCCATGACCAATCCATTTTTTTTTGGGTGCTTTTTGAGCCTCCTGCACCTCTGAACGTTTTTGGACTTAGTCATTGTTTCATTTTTGTTCATTAAAAACGCATATGCGTTAACACATGCGTTAACGCAAGTGCCTATATGTGCCATGCGTTAACGCATGCGTTTCCCATAGGGCCCCATGTTAAAAAAACGTGTTTTTTAACTGATGCCAAAAACGTTGCTAGCAACGTTTTTGGCTCAAAAACGGACAGAGCAATGTTTTGAGGTCCAGAAAAATTCTTTCCCCAATGTGCAGCTTAGTGTTTTCCACTAGAGAAAAGCGAACACCTAGGTGTTTTAATTTGATTTGATTCACTGAATTGAGGTGTGTTCGACAAATTGTTCGTCGAATGTTTGTCGAACACCGTCAAACCCCATTGGAATCAATGGCAGGCAACAGCAAACACATAGGTGTCCAGAAGCTGCCAAACTACTCAGAATAGACAACCGAAACCAGGAAAAGTGACATTAATATTTTATCATCATTATTATTATTATTTATTATTATAGGGCCATTTATTCCATGGCGCTTTACATATGGAAAGGGCATACATAGACAAGTACAAATGCATGAACAATATAAGGCAAACAAGGTACAGAAGGAGAGAGGACCCTGCCCGTGAGGGCTCACAGTCTACAAGGGATGAGTGAGGATACAATAAGAGAGGGTAGAGTTGGTCGTGCGGTGGTTTGGTGGACTAAGGCTCACTGTAGGTTGTAAGTTTGTCACTGGCCCCACACCTCAATTATAGATTATAGCACCTTGTCCACACTATGAGACTGCTCCCCTAGGTATTCTGCACTCTTCCCCAGCAGCAGTGTGCCTCTCTCTCTCCTTTCTGTCTTATTCTTTATCCTTTTTACTGGATTGTTACTTTGTCACCACAGTATATTGTTACGTTGTCATGTAATAAAATAAAACTTCACTTTATTGCATTGATCAACTGTGTGGACTTCAGTGGGGTTTTATACCTAATGGGCATGTATACACTCATTCTTTTTAAAGAGTGCACATTGAAAAGTACACAAGCGTTTAGGCTAGGGTCACACCAGCGTCAGCCATAAGACTGACAAATCCGTTTAAAGCATAGAATTTTCCAGCCTAAGTGCATAGCGTTAACGTGATGTAACGCTGTGCTCAGGCTGCGTATTCATCCCTTTGGTTACCGGTAAACAAGCGGAGCCGGCAGCTTCACTCCGAAGGACTGGATTGTTGTTGGATTTTGCTGAGCGCACAGGAAATACGGTTTGCAGCGTTTCCTGTGTGCTCAGAAATAGCGCATATTGGGTCCTTAGGAGTGAAGCTTCCGGCTGCACTTGTTTACCGGTAACCATAGGGATGAATATGCAGCCTGAGCACAGCGTTACATTACGTTAACGCTATTCGCTAAGGTTGGAAAATTCTATGTTTTGAACGGATTTGTCAGCCTTATGGCTGATGCTGGTGATACCCTAGCCTTAGTCTCCCCAGGATGAAACTAGGGTGGAAAAGTCCTTGCGGATCCATGACTTTTTCATCTTGATAAACTGTCTACACCGTTACTGATATGCAAATAGAGTCCATGAAGCCTCATCTAGGAGTCTCAAACACAGAACTTGCCAGATATCCCTCCACACTCAGAGGCACTGGACAGCAGCGTGGACACTACCAGCCGTGCTGAAGACACTCTCAGAGAGAATGCTGGTTCTGGGAACGACAGAATCTCCAAAGCATGAGTGGCGAGCTCAGGCCACTTTTCCTGTTTTGAAGCCCAAAATACACAAGGTTCCAGTTCCACAGTCATGGTATCGATATTCAGCTGTAGGTAATCCTGTACCATCCTCTCTAGGTGCTCACTATGTGTCAGACTTGTTCTTTCTTCTGATGTTGCAAAGGATGGTCTAAAAAAAGGTCAAATGATTCTACAAAATTGCTGGTACCAGATACACTGTTACTGTTAACATTTGAGTGATGACTACTCGATGTTCCCCGAATTGGAAAGATAGAACTGCGATGTTCACTTTGTTCACCACTGTTGTTTTGGAGAAAAGCAGTACTAAGATTGCCTAAAAGCTTCTGTTGATAATCCTGCATGCATGCGTCCCTTTCCAGGGCAGGAAGCATTTGGCCAAATTTACTCTAGTACCGGGGATCTAACAGTGTGGTAACCCAGTAATTGGCATTACTTCGCATTCTAACAATCCGAGGATCATGTTGCATGTAGTGCATCAAAAATTCACTCATGTGTCTTGTGCATCCAGGAGGACCAAGTCCTTGTAGTGTTGGTGGTGGCGGGGCAACATTTACGCTTGCTTCCTCTGCCCTCTCCCCAACCTCACACAACAGAAATGTGATCAGGATCTCCCTCATCTGCTGAGTCTTCGCCTGTTTGTTCTCTATTTCTTCCTCGGCTCTTTCACCTTCATCAACAGTTTGGCTGATACCATGCGCACTTGTTGTTCCCTCTTCCCCACCCTTCCATGTCAGCCACCTTGGTGCTAAAGACGGTCTGGACGATTGAGATCTTTTTATCCCTTCAGCATACGCCTCCTCCTCTACTTCCTCCCCTTCCTCTTGGACCACTACCTGACTCCGAATACTGGTTAAAGTGTGCTCCAACATGTAGATGACCGGAATAGTCATGCTGATAATGGCTGATAATGGCATTATCAGCGCTAGACATCTTAGTAGCCATTTGAAAACTCTACAGAAGGGTGCGTGATTTGCCTCACCTCTGAATCGTGTTGGCCCAGGCTATACATCATAGCATACTGCATCAGGGCTTGTCGCTGCTGCCACAGTTGCTGCAACATATGCAGAGTGGAATTCCATTGTATTGGAACATTGCATTCCAAGCGGTGAACTTGCAGGCCAAAAGATTTCTGTAGCGATGCAAGTTATTGAGTTGCAGGATGCAAATGGCGGAAGTGAGCACACAGCAACCATGCCCTCTGCAGCTGCGCATCTAGACTGGGATAGTGGGCTAGAAATTGCTGGACGACCAGGTTCAAGACATCAGTCATGCAAGGCACGTGTGTCACCTTGCACCGGAGAAGGGTTGCATCCAGGTTTGCAGCATTATCACACACGGCCTTCCCTTGCTGCAGGTTGAGTGGAGACAACCATTGATTAAACTCGATCTCCAGAGCTGACCACAAATCCTCAGCTGTGTGACTCACATTTCCCAGACATATTAACGTAAACACCGCCTAATGGCTTTGAGCCCTGCTGCATAGTAAGGAGGTGTGCTGGATTCCTTCTGCACAGTTTGAATGCGTGTCACGTTACCAGACAGGTTTTGGGTGCAGGTGGAGGACCTAGAGGAAGTGGAGGAGGCAGAAGCAGTGGAGGAATGTCTACATACAGAGATTTGACACACAATAGCATCCATGGGGATGGCAAGACTTGTACAGAAGCACCTTCTCCCACTGCAACCATAGTCACCCAGCGCCCAGTTAGTGACATGTAATGCTAGAGAAATTCAACCTCTTAGCCTTGGCATGGGTAGGATGAATTGGCCTTTTACTTGTCCACATTTGCGGGACCGAGGGCTGGCTGCTGTACTGAGACAGGATGAAATAGGGTGGACTGTGAGGGAGGTGCAGATGGACATAATATGCCACCTTCATAAAAAGGTGGTGCCCTGAATGTCTGACAGCGCTCAACACCAGCAGGCGTTTCCACTTCCAAAACAACTGATGACCTGTCAATCACACTGGCTGTTGCGGCTAAAGTGGTGGAAGTTCTGCGGCGGCCAAAAGCCTGTGTGACAACTGTCCCCACAGTCACAGAGGATGAAGAAGACGCTGATGCACTTGATGGGGCAGACGGTGGTTGTCCTGGCCCGTTAGGCCGCATTGTAGCACAGTGAGCTTCCCACTCTAACTTATAATTCAAGTCCATGTGATGGTTCCTGCATGAAGTACTCAAACTTTAGATTTTTTGGCCTCTACTCAGATTTTATTTACAAATTTTGCAGATAACATGAGTTGGGTAATCCTTTGTGATCTGAAAAAAAGGCCCAGGCTAGGCAAGGCTTAGAGCCCATGCGACCTGTAGAGCCACCATGGCTTCTGCACAGAGGCAGAGTTGTGGCTGAGGACGCAGTTGTTGATGTGCTTCCAGGGCCCTGTCTCTGTCTAGGAAGCCGCAACCTAGCCTTGTCACTTTCGTCACCACCTCCTCTGCTGAGTTCATCAATTGCCTGCCTGTGGGTTGACAGTAAGTGGGATCTCCAACCTCATCATCACCCTGTGTGTTTTAACACTCCTCGTCCTCAGAGCCAATCTCTTCCTGCCCTGAGGGCAAAGTTAAGTTGTCGTTCCAATCAGGCATCATCTATCTCATTCTCTCCACCAACCGGGGTTACAGTTTAGGAATCAGGGTCTACATTATGCTCGGACACTTCTTCATCTGAGCCTAGATCTGACTCACACAAACTTTGGGCATCATGCAGATCATTTTCTCATCTTGACTCACTGAAGTTTTGGAGCAGACCTGTGATTCTCAGGCTACAGTATGAGTGAACAGCTCTGCAGACTCACCCTTCTGTGTTAATCCATAGTCAGTAGGGCAGCTGGAGACTTGTGAGCTGTGAGGAAGCAAGTGCGATTAAGATGACACCTCTGAGGACTGAAGTGTTTGTGATGTTGAAGTTGAGGTGGAGGAGAGGCAACTTGATGGAGCGCTTGATATCCACTGCAGCATCTGCTCATTTTGGGCCTCATCTACATGTTGTAGCAATATTCTGCTGCGTAACAAAGTGATGATAGCAGATCATTCACGAAAAGAAGTAGACATTTTTCTTTCGCTTGAAAACGGCATTTGTTTAGCAAATCTTTCTGTTATTTTAGCACCTACCCAACGGACACAAAGATTTTTACCCTTTCCAACATGCCAATTCCCCTTTCCACCATCAGCACACCTTTTACCACTCGTATTTGAGGGTAACTGATTGGCAACTCAGTTGTATGCACAAAAAACTGTGGATGTAAAATCAGGAGAGCTGAGTGGGCAAACACTGGTACTGCCCTAAATAGATTTTGGTTACTAGGTTTAGGCAGATGAAACACAAAAAGATTTTCTGGGCTGTATGACGGTAGATTTCAACAGAACACTGAACCACAGCTACCTAGCCAAACACTGGTACTACCCTAATTTGATTTTGGTAACTAGGTTTGGGCAGATGCAATATAAAATGGTTTTCTGGACTGCATGGCGGTAGATTTCAACAGAACACTGTCCAAACAGTGTCAAAAAGGATTTGCTTGGCTATATTTGGCAAGGTGCAGTAAAAAAAGGCTTGCAAACGCAGGCGGTGTAGCTTTATACACAGCAGTGCTACAAACATGCCTGGCAAACAGTGCTTCTAGCTAAAAAGGATTTGCTTGGCTAGATTTTGCCAGATGCAGTAAAAAAAAAGGCTTGTGTGGCACCCCTGGGTTAGGTTGCCACAGATACACCTGGGGCATAGAAGGATCTCCACATCAGGTAAGCCGGCAAAAAAAAACATTCCACTCCAGACCTGAAGGGGGAGCTCTGCAAGCCGAGTTCAGGTGAGGTCCCCTATAAAATTCAGGCCTGGAGGCTGAGTCAGGGGTTCAGTTCCAGAGAGGACTGTGAAGACGTCCTGGTGACAGAGCTGTGCACCAGGAGCTTCGTACCAGTGAGAGTCATTAGCCAGAGTGAGGGACCCAAGAGCAAGGGTCGGAGGCAAAGAGTAGTTGTCAAGGGAGTGGAGCGATACTGGTTCACCCCAGAGGAACAGCACTAAATCCGGACACCCACTTCCCAGACTGAAAGGGATCTAACTGCCCAGCAGTAAAGTCCGGAGGCCGTGGAGACTCCAGATCTCCTGGCCGCCACAGCACCTGAAGGAAAAGCCACCACCTAGAGCTCAGGGACCGCAGGGAGCACAGCAGTGCCCCGCAGAAGAGCTCTTGCCGCCTGCCATACAGGTGAAGACAGTAGGAGAGGGTCAGGGCCTAGCTCCAGGCAGCCTAGGACAAAAGGCAGACACAGTGCAGCAAGAAGGCCTCGTAATTCTCTGGGTGTGGAGATCTCGAACTGCTTCCAGACCACCCGGGCCTGTAACATCAGAGACGGTACTCTGGACTATACCTGCAACACCAGTAAAGGTACGGAAACATCAACCCTGTGTGTGACTGTTATTGCGGCCCCTGATCCTACTCCCTGGATAGACTGTCCTGCAACTTCTAGCTTTTACAACTGCCCTGGTGATCCCGCTCCACCTACGGGGAGCGTAACCATCTGGCTGCCCTACCATTACTCCGGAGATCAACGTAGGTGGCGTCACAAACTACTTTTATTATTTTTACTGAATTTTAGCGACCACCAGTGCCACGGTATCTCGGGCATAGTCCCCGTGACATCACCCGTGAATCAACTCCCAGAACCGAGTACCCCACGGCCCTGAGGCGGGTCACTTGTAAACACAGGAGGTGTAGTTTTCTACACAGCAGTGCTACACACCTGCCTGGCAAACAGTGCTACTAGCCAAAAAGGATGTGCTTGACTAGATTTGATCAGATGCAGTAAAAAACGCTTGCAAAGCACAGGATCTATGTACATTTTTACACAGCACTGGAACACACCTGCCTGGCATACACTGCTTTTAAGCAATAAAAAGGGCTGTTTTTGGAAGGAGTCCCTAAATCTACTATCTATCTCTCTATGTAATTTGGAATGGAATTGCTATCTAACTCTCTTTCTCTGTAGAACACACAGCAGTTTTACACTGAGCTTCAACACTGAGAAAATGGTGAGGAGGGGAAATGGCTGGTTCTTATATGGCAAGGACTGGTGACTAGGGATGAGCGAGTAGTCAAATACTCGGACTCGCTATACTCGTGCCGAGTACATCGTGATACTCGGTCATTCGGTCCAAGTAGCGAGTCCAATGTTAGTAAATGGGTAATGCAAGTAATTGTCTGCTGGACCCAAAAAAGCGGTCTGGGGGCTGAGAAAAAGGCTGAAATGGGTGCATGATTGCCGTAAGAGCAAGTTATGACGGAGGAGATCTTATGACAGCTCAGTGTGTAAGTGGTGTAAAAAGAGCGATCTGCCCTAGGGGCTGTGTGATAGATAATGCAGGAAGAACTCATTTGCGATCATCATCACAAAGGCTTCACAATTATAAAGCTTGGAGTACTGGCATTGTTGTTCCACTGCAACTGCACAATTTGCAGGCATAGTGTCTCCAAAAATTAGCCCAAAGGGTTGTATCATAGTTGATGAAGGAAGCAGGCCTCAAGGGCCAAAAAATTATGAAGCTAGGACGTCTAGGACTACTAGCCTAGTTCTTGCAGTGCCCAATGTCCAGGTAAAGCCATAGTGTCTCCAAAAAGTAGCCCAAGGGGCTGTACCATGGTTGATGAAGGAAGCAGACCTCAAGGGCCAAACAATTATGAAGCTAGCCTAGCTAAAATGACTAGCACAGTAGTTGCAGTGCCCAATGTCCAGGCATAGCCATAGTGTCTCCAAAAAGTATCCCAAGGGCCTATATTATGGTTAATGAAGGAAACAGGCCTCAAGGGCCAAACAATTATGAAGCTAGCTTAGCACTACTAGCCTAATAGCATAGTAGTTGCAGTGCCCAATATCTAGGCATAGCCACAGTGTCTCCAAAAAGTAGCCCAAGGGGCTGTATAATAGTTGATTAAGGAAGCAGGCCTCAAGGGCCAAACAATTATGAAGCTAGGACTACTAAAACAGTAGTTGCAGTGCCCAGTATCCAGGCATTGCCATTGTGTCCTCAAAAAGTAGCCCATGTATGAACAGAGAATGCTGGGTCATCCTATTCATACCTGTTCCTAGTTCATCGCCCCGTTAGGAGTCACAGGAAACATTTGACCCCAACCTTGGCCATTCCGAGGATCTGTTTGGTCCATATCCTTTCATTGCCTGTGGCCTCTCACCGTGCAACATTGAAGATGGACGTGAGGAGGTATTGTCTGTTCATGGCCAAATATTTGAAAACCCACGGCCAGAAGAAATCCACTTTCATCTACATGATATACCGGGTGAAGAGGTGGAGACTGATGGTGATGACACACAGTTGCCATCTGGCCAGGCGACAATATCAACACAGTAGGAGGAGGACATGGACAAAAAAGTGATCGATGATGAGACCACCGATCCGACCTGGACCGCTGGCACGCATAGCCAGCACAGAAGCACAGATTAAGAAAGTGGATAAAGCACAAATAAGGCACTAAGGGCTACTGGTTTGAGCAGTGTCACCAAATAGGACATAAAACTCTGAAAAAAACTCACTGAAAATTAGCCATGTAAAATTTTCATTGCACCTAGCAGGAGACTGCCAGCTCCACTGAGAGGTAACACAAGTGTCTAAACATCGGTGCTCAATCTCCTGCAACCTAAACGATGGGGGCAATTGTAGAACTATGACCAGCCATGCTAACAGGGAGGTGATTGGTGGTGTATGTAGACACAAGGTTACCATTGGGCTTCAATCACATTGGTATTATATGATGTATAGCAGGGGTCTCAAACTCGGCTGGGTTGGTGGGCCGCACATAGAAAAAATTTTTTATCGGGGGCCGCATTGCTTGTAGGACTAAGGGCCACGTCACACACACAGATATCTGTGCAGATATTGTTCGCAGATCTCTGGTTGCAATTAAATCATGGACACATTGCTCCATTTTGTGGCCGTATATAAATGGAGCAATGTGTCCATGATTTCACTGCAACCAGAGATCTGCGAACAATATCTGTACAGATATCTGTGTGTGTGACGTGGTCCTAAGTGACATTTTTAGTGATACCAGAATTTTTTGCTCAATGTAATACTGTCCAAATCCTTATCCCCTTCTTGTAGTAATGTCTGCATCTTGGTCCCTTTCTTGTACTAATATCGCCATCCTGATCCCCTTTTGTACTGATGTCCTCAACCTAGTCTACATTCTTTTTACACACACACATTCACTCACTCACAGGCCCAGGCTCAGACGCACTCACAGGCACAGGCTCAGACTCACTCACAGGCACAGGCTCAGACTCACTCACAGGCACAGGCTCAGACTCACTCACAGGCACAGGCTCAGACGCACTCACAGGCACAGGCTCAGGCGCACTCACAGGCACAGGCTCAGGCGCACTCACAGGCACAGGCTCAGGCGCATTCACAGGCACAGGCTCACTCACAGGCACAGGCTCAGGCGCACTCACAGGCACAGGCTCAGGCGCACTCACAGGCACAGGCTCAGGCGCACTCACAGGCACAGGCTCAGGCGCACTCACAGGCACAGACTCAGGCGCACTCACAGGCACAGGCTCAGGCGCACTGACAGGCTCAGGCGCATTCACAAGCACAGGCTCAGGCGCACTCACATGCACAGGCTCACTCACAGGCACAGGCTCAGGCGCACTCACAGGCTCAGGCGCACTCACAGGCACATGCTCAGGCGCACTCACAGGCACAGGCTCAGGCGCACTCACAGGCACAGGCTCAGGCGCACTCACAGGCACAGGCTCAGGCGCAGGCACAGGCTCAGGTGCACTCACAGGCACAGGCTCAGGCGCACTCACAGGCACAGGCTCAGGCGCACTCACAGACTCAGGCGCACTCACAGGCTCAGGTGCACTCACAGGCACAGGCACACTCACAGGCACAGGCGCACTCACAGGCACAGGCGCACTCACAGGCACAGACGCACTCACAGGCACAGACGCTCTCACAGGCTCAGACGCTGAAGCACTCACAGGCTCAGGCGCACTCACAGTCACAGGCACAGGCGCACTCACAGGCACAGGCGCACTCACAGGCACAGGCTCAGGCGCACTCACAGGCACAGGCTCAGTCGCACTCACAGGCACAGGCTCAGGCGCACTCACAGGCTCAGGTGCACTCACAGGCACAGACGCACTCACAGGCACAGACGCACTCACAGGCACAGATGCACTCACAGGCACAGACGCTGAAGCACTCACAGGCTCAGGCGCACTCACAGGCTCAGGCGCACTCACAGGCTCAGGCGCACTCACAGGCACAGGCACACTCACAGGCACAGACGCACTCACAGGCACAGACGCACTCACAGGCACAGACGCTGAAGCACTCACAGGCTCAGGCTCAGACGCACTCACAGGCTCAGGCGCACTCACAGGCTCACTCACAGGCTCAGGCGCACTCACAGGCTCAGACACAGACGCACTCACAGGTTCAGGCACAGACGCAGACGCACTCACAGGCACAGGCTCAGATGCACTCACGCTCAGGCTCAGACGCACTCACGCTCAGGCTCAGACGCACTCACAGGCTCAGACGCAGACGCACTCACGCTCAGGCTCAGACGCACTCACGCTCAGGCTCAGACGCACTCACGCTCAGGCTCAGACGCACTCATGCTCAGGCTCAGACGCACTCACCCTCAGGCTCAGACGCACTCACGTTCAGGCTCAGACGCACTCACGCTCAGGCTCAGACGCGCTCAGGCTCAGACGCACTCACGCTCAGGCTCAGACGCACTCACGCTCAGGCTCAGGCGCACTCACGCTCAGGCTCAGGCGCACTCACGCTCAGGCTCAGGCGCACTCACGCTCAGGCACACTCTCGCTCAGGCTCAGGCGCACTCTCGCTCAGGCTCAGACGCAGACGCGCTCACAGGCTCAGACGCAGACGCGCTCACAGGCTCAGACGCAGACGCGCTCACAGGCTCAGATGCGCTCACAGGCTCACACACACACTCAGGCTCACACACACACACTCAGGCTCACACACACACACTCAGGCTCACACACTCAGGCTCACACACTCAGGCTCACGCTCACACACACTCAGGCTCACACACACACACTCAGGCTCACACACACACACTCAGGCTCACACACACACACTAAGGCTCACACACACACACTCAGGCTCACACACACACACACACACACACTCAGGCTCACACACACACACTCAGGCTCACACACACACACACACAGGCTCACACACACACACTCAGGCTCACACACACACTCAGGCTCACACACACACACTCAGGCTCACACACACACACTCAGGCTCACACACACACACTCAGGCTCACACACTCACATTCAGGCTCACACACACACACTCAGGCTCACACACTCACAGACACTCACTCTCACACACTCACAGACACTCACTCTCACACACTCACAGACACTCACTCTCACACACTCACAGACACTCACTCTCACACACATACACACACTCACATTACCTCACAGACAAAGACTTTTTTGTAACACTAACCTAGCCGGCGATCCTATGCAGGGGGCCGCCGCGATACTGCTGTATTACTTCCGGCCCCTTCACTGACACTTCACTGCCCACTCGCTCTGCGCCGGCTATGCAAGTAACCTAGCCGGCGGTCCTGTGCGGGGGCCGCCGCGATACTGCTTTATTAACACTTCAGGCCCCTTCATTGACACTTTACTGCCGCTCGCTCTGCAGCTTGCTCTGTGCCCTGCAAGTTCAATACAAGCCGCCAACCAATGAGAGGCCCGCAAGTGACGTCATACGCCTCTCATTGGCTGGTGGCTTGTATTGAACTTGCAGGGCACAGAGCAAGCTGCAGAGCGAGCGGCAGTAAAGTGTCAATGAAGGGGCCTGAAGTGTTAATAAAGCAGTATCACGGCGGCCCCCGCACAGGACCGCCAACATGATTCACACTCCACTGTGTCGGGGGCCGCACTGAGGGGCCCCAGGGGCCGCATGCGGCCCGCGGGCCGCGAGTTTGAGACCCCTGATGTATAGTGTCAGACTGCAGCCTATTGGTCACACCCATGCTATTAGATCAAGCAGCTGCTCCGCACAATATACTTATATCACAAATCATAGACGCCCCCAGAGGGCTTAGGTTGCATGAGATTGAGCACCGGTGTTTAGACACTTGTGTTACCTCTCTGTGGAGCTGGCAGTCTCCTGCTAGGTGCAATGGATATTTTACACGGCAAATTTAAAAATTTTTGGTGAGTGCGAAGTGTGTCAACTATTGCCAAGAGCAATTCTTCTGTGCCCCAAGTCAAGTTCAGCCGCTGTCTGGAAATGTTTTTCAAATAGTCCTTCTGAACCAAATGTTGTCTTCTGTAGCATCTGCCATACAAAGCTGTGCAGCCGCCAGGGCAAAGGCAACCAAAGCACCACCAATACGCGGAAACACATGGCAGCCAAGCACCCTAGTCAGTAGGCGAAACACCAGGGTACCAAATCGGTGTCTGCGGGTCAAACCACTGCCATGTCACCTGTGATCCATCCTTCCCAATCTGCTGGGCAGGAAGCAGGTGATCATACCTCTTGCTCACAAGCTGCGATTGCACAGACACAGGAGACAACAAGCTCATCCACTTGTTTGTCCCAGCCAAGCATCCAGTTGTCCGTGCCCCAGGTTTATGAAAGGAGGCGTAAATACCAAACCACGCACCCACAAGCACAAATACTGAACGCGCACATTGCCAAGTTGCTAGCCTTGGAGATGTTGCCGTTTGGGCTTGTGGGGACACAGTCTTTCCGTTATCTCTTGGCTGTGGCTGCTCCACTATATTCGGTTCCCAGCCGACACTATTTTTCCCGGTGTGCTGTCCCCCCATTATACCAGCACGTTTTAAACAATCTAAAATGTGCTCTCACCAATGCTGTAACTGGGAAGGTCCACCTTACAACAGACACATGGACAAGTACTTGTGGACAGTGATGATGCATCTCTGTCACGGCACACTTGGTGGAGGGTGGGACCAAGTCTCGAACTGGACCATCACATATCCTACCCACGCCACGGATAGTGGGCCCAACCTCAATCAGGGTTTTTGCCTCATCATATATGTCCTGTCTCCCCTCCTCCTTCTCCGCCTTGTCATCCTGTGCTGAATTCCCCTTCACATCAATCCCAAGTTGGGAGCTGTGCAGCAGCGCATTAGCAAATCGGCAACATGCTCTGCTGAAGCTCATCTGCTTTGGTGAAACAGCACACACTGCAGCAGAGCTGTGGCAAGGAATAAAACAACAGCATTGCAACTCCAACCCACTCTGGTTGTCTGCAATACCACGCATAACATGGTGGTGGCTTTAAAGCTTGGGAAGCTGGTACACGTGCCATGCATGGCACACGTGCTGAACCCAGTGGTACAGAAATTTATAAAAACATACCTTGAGAAGGTGCGCTGTATTTGCGCCCATTTCTGCCATTCCTCAACCGCTGTTACCGGTCTCATGACATTTATTATGTAATTCGCATCGCGAAGTCAGCAATACACCCAAAGGCTTGGTGCTGACACTGCATGATGCACCTACATAAGGGTGCTGCTGCCTCCATTTCGGTCTCGAGTCTCTGTCAGCCGCCCAGCTAGCACCCGCGGCCTGCCTGCTGCGTCCTGGTTCCCGCTGTCAATCAAGTGAGTGCGGCGACTCCGGCCGCACCGCGCCGACACGCGGCCGCTCTCACTGTCAAGGGCGGCCCTGAACTATCATTAAACCACCGGCCTGGGGGTCAAATGCCTCCCTGTCACCTGGGCTAGTCCGCCCCTGCTGATGACAGCATCCCAACCTAAAGTCACCTAAAATGTTATTTTAGGCAACTGGTGATCACGTCCAGTCTTCCCATACAAACCCCTTTTCTTCTTCTTGCACATGTTTTCAACTCCTGTTTCTGCCACATGTACCTCATAATCAATAAGCTAAAAACAATGTTCCGTTAATTGATATTTCCCATCTGAGGCACTTGTGATGTGACCCTCCTTCCTTCATCAATCATGATACAGCTACTTGGGCTTATTTTTGGAGACACTATGGCTATGCCTGCACATTGGGCACTGCAAAAACTATGCTGGTAGACTGTGTGGTCGTGGACGATTGGATGCTGCTAGAAAATTTCATGGAGGTCTTATCAGCCATCTAAGACAGTATCTGCCAGGCCCGGACTGATAGGCGGGAGATTCGGGACTTTTCCCGATGGGCCGGTGGTTGTGGAGTGGGCGGGGCCACAGCGCCCGCCCTACAGCCGCAGGCCAGCTTTTAAATGATTTTGCGTCGGCCGCCACCCGCCAGCATACCGGGTCTGGGGAACGGCGGCGGCCGCTACCTCTTCACAGTCACAGACACACCAATCGGCGGGCAGCCCTGGCAGCGGCTCTTAAGGAGAGGCGCGGCTGTACAGCATGTTCTTTGTGGGTGGAGAGAGCACACACTCTGCTCTCCCGCCCACGAAACGGATCGTGGCCACCCCTGCCATTACCAGGTGGGCCCTGCCCCCTGTGCAGGCAGTGGAGCTGGCCTGAAGGCAGCAGCCGGTGACTGTCTCAGTCATAGACTGAGTTTCCTCCTCACTCCTCCTGTGACCCTTCTCAGCTGCGGACCTGGGGCTGCCAGTGCGGGACACAAGCAAAGCTGAGGCAAGATACTTTCACTTTCGTCTGTCTGACCTGACATGTGTGAGTGTGTGTGTGAGACAGGCTGCTGTATGTGTATTTGTGTGCATGTGAGACAGGCTGCTGTATGTGTATTTGTGTGTGTGTGAGACAGGCTGCTGTATGTGTATTTGTGTGTGTGTGAGACAGGCTGCTGTATGTGTATTTGTGTGTGTGTGAGACAGGCTGCTGCGTGTGTATTTGTGAGTCTGTGTGTGAGACAGGCTGCTGCGTGTGTATTTGTGAGTCTGTGTGTGAGACAGGCTTCTGTGTGTGTATTTGTGTGTGTGTGTGTGTGAGACAGGCTGCTGTGTGTGTATTTGTGTGTGTGTGTGTGTGTGTGTGTGTGAGACAGGCCGCTGTGTGTGTATTTGTGAGTCTGTGTATGAGACAGGCCGAGGGTGTGTATATTGTGGAGTCTGTGTGTGAGACAGGCTGCTGTGTGTGTATTTGTGTGTGTGTGTGTGTGTGAGACAGGCTGCTGTATGTGTATTTGTGTGTGTGTGTGAGACAGGCCGAGGGTGTGTATATTTGTGAGTCTGTGTGTGAGACAGGCTGCTGTGTGTGTATTTGTGTGTGTGTGTGTGTGTGTGTGTGTGTGAGACAGGCTGCTGTATGTGTATTTGTGTGTGTGTGAGACAGGCTGCTGTATGTGTATTTGTGTGTGTGTGTGACAGGCTGCTGTATGTGTATTTGTGTGTGTGTGAGACAGGCTGCTGTATGTGTGTTTGTGTGTGTGTGAGACAGAATGCTGTATGTGTATTTGTGTGTGTGTGAGACAGGCTGCTGTGTGTGTATTTGTGAGTCTGTGTGTGAGACAGGCTGCTGTGTGTGTATTTGTGAGTCTGTGTGTGAGACAGGCTGCTGTGTGTGTATTTGTGATCTGTGTGAGACAGGCTGCTGTGTGTGTATTTGTGTGTGTGTGAGACAGGCTGCTGTTGTGTATTTGTGTTGTGTGTGAGACAGGCTGCTGTGTGTGTATTTGTGTGTGTGTGTGAGACAGGCTGCTGGTGTGTATTGTGTCTGTGTGTGAGACAGGCTGCTGCTGTGTGTATTGTGAGTCTGTGTGAGACAGGCTGCTGTGTGTGTTGTGTGACAGGCTGCTGGTGTGTATTTGTGGTGTGGTGAGACAGGCTGCTGTGTGTTTGTATTGTAGACAGCGCTGTGTGTGTGTTGTGGTGTTGTGAGACAGGCCTGTGGTGTGTATTTGTGAGTCTGTGTGTGAGACAGGCTGCTGTGTGTGTATTTGTGAGTCTGTGTGTGAGACAGGCTGCTGTGTGTGTATTTGTGTGTGTTTGTGTGTGTGAGACAGGCTGCTGTGTGTGTATTTGTGAGTCTGTGTGTGAGACAGGCTGCTGTGTGTGTATTTGTGAGTCTGTGTGTGAGACAGGCTGCTGCGTGTGTATTTGTGAGTCTGTGTGTGAGACAGGCTGCTGCATGTGTATTTGTGAGTCTGTGTGAGACAGGCTGCTGTGTGTGTATTTGTGTGTGTGTGAGACAGGCTGCTATGTGTGTATTTGTGAGTCTGTGTGTGAGACAGGCTGCTGTGTGTATGTGTGTGTGTGTGAGGACAGGCCGCTATGTCTGTATTTGTGTGTAGTGTGGGACAGGCCGCTGTGTGTGTGTGTCAGTGTGTGAGGACAGGCCGCTGTGTGTCAAGTGTGTGAGGACAGGCCGCTGTGTGTGTATTTGTGTGTCTGTGCGTGAGGACAGGCTGCTGTGTGTGTATGTGTGAGTGTGTATGAGGACAGGCCGCTGTGTGTGTATGTGTGAGTGTGTGTGAGGACAGGCCGCTGTGTATGTGTGAGTGTGTGTGAGGACAGGCCGCTGTGTGTGTGTATGTGTGTGTCAGTGTGTGAGACAGGCTGCTGTGTGTGTATTTGTGTGTGTTGTGTGTGTGAGACAGGCTGCTGTGTGTGTATTTGTGAGTCTGTGTGTGAGACAGGCTGCTGTGTGTGTATTTGTGAGTCTGTGTGTGAGACAGGCTGCTGCGTATGTATTTGTCAGTCTGTGTGTGAGACAGGCAGCTGCGTGTGCATTTGTGAGTCTGTGTGAGACAGGCTGCTGTGTGTGTATCTGTGTGTGTGTGTGACACAGGCTGCTATGTGTGTATTTGTGAGTCTGTGTGTGAGACAGGCTGCTGCGTGTGTATTTGTGAGTCTGTGTGTGAGACAGTCTTCTGTGTGTGTATGTGTGTGTGTGTGAGGACAGGCCGCTATGTCTGTATATGTGTGTATGTGTGAGGACAGGCCGCTGTGTGTGTGTGTGTGTCAGTGTGTGAGGACAGGCCGCTGTGTGTGTATTTGTGTGTCTGTGCATGAGGACAGGCTGCTGTGTGTGTATGTGTGGGTGTGTGTGAGGACAGGCCGCTGTGTGTGTATGTGTGAGTGTGTGTGAGGACAGGCCGCAGTGTATGTGTGAGTGTGTGTGAGGACAGGCCGCTGTGTGTGTATGTGTGTGTCAGTGTGTGAAACAGGCTGCTGTGTGTGTATTTGTGTGTGTGTGTTTGAGACAGGCTGCTGTGTGTGTATTTGTGTGTCTGTGTGTGAGGACAGGCTGCTGTGTGTGTATTTGTGTGTCTGTGTGTGAGGACAGGCTGCTGTGTGTGGATTTGTGTGTGTGTGTGAGACAGGCTGTTGTGCGTGTATTTGTGTGTCTGTGTGTGAGACAGGCTGCTGTGTATTTGTGAGTGTGTCTGTGTATGTGTGAGTGTGTGTCTGTGTGTGAGGACAGGCCATTGTGTATGTGTGAGTGTGTGGTGTGAGGACAGGCTGCTGTGTGTGTGTATGTGTGTGTTTGTGTGTGAGACAGGCTGCTGTGTGTATGTGTGAGTGTGTGCTAGACAGGCTGCTGTGTGTATGTGTGTGTGTGAGGACAGGCTGCTGTGTGTATGTGTGAGTGTGTGGCGAGGACAGGCTGCATGTGTATGTTTGAGGACAGGCTGTTACGTGTGTGGGGACCGGGGCAGGTTGCTGTGTGTGTGTGTGACAGTCTACTGCTACGTGTGTGGGGGCCAGGGCAGGCTGCTGCATGTGTGTGTGAGGACTGCCTGCTGTGTGTGGTGGTCAGGGCAGCTGTTGCATGTGTGTGGGGCCGGGGCAGGCTGTTACGTGTGTGTGGGGTCCTGGGCAGGCGCTACGTGTGAGTGGGGGCTGAGGCAGGCAGCTACGTGCGTGTGGTGGCCGGGTCAGGCAGCTGTGTGTGTGTAGGGGCCAGGGCAGGCTGCTACGTGTGTGTGGGGGCTGGGGCAGGCTGCTACATATGTGTGTGGGGGGGCCGAGGCAGACTGCTGCATGTGTGTGGGGGCTGGATCAGGCTGCTACATGTGTGTGGGTGACTGGGTAGGCTGGTGCATGTGTGTGGGGACTGGGGCAGGCTGCTACGTGTGTATGTGTGTATGTGTGTGTGTGTGTATGTGAGAGGGCAGGCTGCATGTGCGTATGTGTGTAATCCTCAGTATCTGTATTCTTATGTATATATATATTGCACATTACTGCTTCTTCTGTCCTGTATACTGGGTGTAATCCTCCGGATCTGTATTATTCTGTATATACACACTGCACAGTACCACTTCTCCTGTCCTGTATACTGGGTGTAATCCTCAGTATCTGTATTATTCTGTATGTATACACTGCACTGTACCACTTCTCCTGTCCTGTATACTGGGTATAATCCTCATCATATGTATTATTCTGAATATATACACTGCACAGTACCACTTTTCCTGTCCTGTTTACTGGGTGTAATCCTCAGTATCTGTATTATTCTGTATATATACACTGCACAGTACCACTTCTCCTGTCCTGTATACTGGGTGTAATCCTCAGTATCTGTATTATTCTGTACATACACTGCACAGCACCACTTCTGTCCTGTATACTCGGTGTAATCCTCAGTGTCTGTATTATTGTGTATGTATTCACTGCACAGTACCTCTTCTCCTGTCATGTATACTTGGTGTAATCCTCAGTATCGTATTATTCTGTATATATACACTGTACAGCAGGGATCTCAAATTCCAGGCACACGGCGCAGGTTTTCAGGACTTTCTTTATATTGCACAGGGGTTGAAATAATCACCAGTTCCGGTGATTATATTGTCACCTGTGCAATATAAAGGAAATCCTGAAAACCTGCGCCGTGTGCGGCTCTCGAGGCCTGGAATTTGAGATCCCTGCTGTACAGTACCACTTCCCCTGTCCTGTATACTGGGTGTAATCCTCTGCATCTGTATTATTCTGTGTATATACACTGCACAGTACCAATTCTCCTGTCCTGTATACTGGGTGTAATCCTCAGTATATGTATTATTCTGTATATATACACTGCACAGTACCACTTCTCCTGTCCTGTATACTGGGTGTAATCCTCAGTATCTGTATTATTCTGTATATATACACTGCACAGTACCACTTCCCCTGTCCTGTATACTGAGTGTAATCCTCTGCATCTGTATTATTCTGTATATATACATTGCACAGTACCACTTCTCCTGTCCTGTATACTGTGTGTAATCCTAGGCATCTGTATTTTTCATTATATATACACTGCACAGTACCACTTCTCCTGTCCTGTATACTGGGTGTAATCCTCAGTATCTGTATTATTCTGTATATATACACTGCACAGTACCACTTCTCCTGTCCTGTATACTGGGTGTATTCCTCTGCATCTGTATTATTCTGTATATATACATTGCACAGTACCACTTCTCCTGTCCTGTATACTGGGTGTAATCCTCGGCATCTGTATTTTTCATTATATATACACTGCACAGTACCACTTCTCCTGTCCTGTATACTGGGTGTAATCCTCAGTATATGTATTATTCTGTATATATACACTGCACAGTACCACTTCTCCTGTCCTGTATACTGGGTGTAATCCTCAGTGTCTGTATTATTCTGTATATATACACTGCACAGTACCACTTCTCCTGTCCTGTATACTGGGTGTAATCCTCAGTATCTGTATTATTCTGTATATATACACTGCACAGTACCACTTCTCCTGTCCTGTATACTGGGTGTAATCCTCAGTATCTATATCATTCTGCATATATACCCTGCACAGTACCACTTCTCCTGTCCTGTATACTGGGTGTAATCCTCAGTATCTGTATTATTCTGTATATATACACTGCACAGTACCACTTCTCCTGTCCTGTTGTCAGAGAGGTGGTTTTGAACTTTGATTTTCAGCATTTAAATGTTGCTTAATTTGATTATCCCTAATATGGAGTCATCACTTCTCTTCTGTATAGGTGATGACTTGCCTTTTGCTGTGTATCTGACTGCTGGGACCCCACAATCCTGAGAAATGTGGCTTTGTAGAGCACCATGTGAATGGAGCTGTGGTAGAATGTATACTCTGCTGCACCATTCACATATGGCTCTTCAAATAACTCCTTTAAGAAAGTGATGAGGCCACGGCAACTTAAAGGGAACCTGTCAGCTCCATAAAGCCCCCCAGGCTATCACTACCTGTCCCTGAACCTTCCTGTTACTATTCTAACTATCCCTTTATGTGCTAAATATGCCCTGTGACTGTGTAATAAAAGCTTTTTATCACTCACTCATTAGTATGATAATGATCCAGGGGGCTACCATTGCTAGACCCCCTGGGCATCCTCTCTGTGCCCCATGGCCGCCTCCTGTATAGTCTATCATGCTCTGATGGGCGTGATGTTGACATCCAAATGTGCACCCCCCAGCCTGGCTCGCTCCACTCTGCAGAATGGCGGGTATGAAGCCGAGTGTTGTCACTTCCGGTACTCATCCACAGAGCTGCGCATTGCGCATGCTCTGTGGAGCACATTACGTTAGCTCATCACAGATATCATCACAGATGAGCTGACGTAATGTGCTCCATAGAGCATGCTTACTGTGCAGCCTGAAGTCCAGCCTGCGGAGTGCCGGAAATGACGTGTTTGAGTGATAAAAAGCTTTTATTACACAGTCACAGGGAACGTTTAACACAGAAAGGATAGTTAGAGAAGTAATAGGAAGATGCAGGGGCAGTTAGTGAGAGCCTGGGGGGGCTTTATGGAGGTGACAGGTTCTCTTTAAAAGCAAACTTCACTGATCAAGGCTAATGGGTGATATAGTGTGTGGGCTGGTGGGGTTTGTTTTCCAGGGCTGCTTTCTGGTCCCAGTCCGGCCCTGGTATCTGCTCTTGCTCTTCTTGCTTCCAGACCCGTTTACATTCCAGGCCGGGAAATTTTGCCAGGAACATAGATGAATCAAACTTCTTCTGTCTCCTAGAGTCTGTGCCTTGTCGGGCACCACTGACAACCCCACGCCCATATTCACATCCGTGTCCCTGTTCCTTCACAACAGCCTTTTTAGAAATTTTGGGGGTTTTTCTGACATAGCTGCAGATGTTCAGATGCAGATATTGGGGAACAAGGAGCAGTTAGTGCGTTGTGGAAGGTAGAACTACAGCCTAGTACTGCTTTGTGTTTTACACACAGCACCGCAACAGCGCAAAAAAATTGCCCTGAGGTTTAAGGCTAAATATTACACAAAACCAGTTACCACACAAGACAGCGGTGATGGCTGCATGTCACTTACTTACTTGCATTATCGAGCGTGCTATTCGGTGTGAACACAGCACCGCAGCAGCAAAAAAATTTGGCCTGCAGGGGTAAATGTTACTCCAAAAATAGCTGGCAAAACTGTCACTACTCCCTGACCTTATACTTATACAAAACTAGGTGGTACTGTAACGCTCCTGCCTGTCTCACTGCACTACAGTCACCTAGTACTACAATACTGGTAGCTCTCACAATAGAGTTTGGGTTTTACAGAGGATTTCTGAATGATTTGCACTATCACAACTCTCCCTAGCAGCTGCTCACACTCTTCCTACACTAGCTGTGTTCTGCATGCAATGTGCAGAAAATGGTGGCGGCAGGGCTTATATAGAGCCTATGAGTCATAGGCTATAACTCATGTATGGCCCTGGGCGGCCAGCCAATCATAGTAATGCCACAACCAAAAAGGCTGTGGCATTACTGTGATTGGCTAATGCTGGGCAGGAGATCTGACTATTGTGAGGCGAGTAGTGAAATACTCGCTATGTTTCAACTACCGCAAGTACCGCATTACTCGCCGAATACTTAAAAATATAGTCGCTCATCCCTACTTGGGACATACCCAGCCAATGACACAATCCCTTGTGTGCAAATAGTGCACTTTGCTCTATGCGTACTGATTGGCTGACAGAGTGTACCACCCATACTAAGTGCAGGAAAGAAAAAAAAATTGAGATCTGCACTTATTAGAACACAGACCCTCCCCATTCCCCCTTCCCGCCCGCTATTCCTAGACACTGAGACTCATAATAACGTTGAACAAAAGCATTACTGTGAAAAGTCAGTAACGATTTTGGTCAACGAACAGTTATCCAACATAACCTCGAATCAGACATAACCTCGAATTACCAAATTTTTAGCATATCGTTCGCATTCGTCGAGCCACTCGAACATAGCAGAAAACAGGTAGAATTTGAAATTGGCAAATATTTTCGATCGAACATCACTCATCTCTACTTGTATGATCATCTGTACCAATCCTGTGCTGAAAACCATTTAGTGCCATACCTGGCAACATCCAGGCCAGAGGTGTATCTAGGTTTTATGGCACCCGAGACAAAAGTTCAGTTTGGCTCCCCCCACCCTCCCCCACAGCGGTCTGAGTAGACGTCATGTGACCAAGTGACCAATCATCCATATACAATTTTTACACTTACAGGTACAGTAACTGTTGAAACCAGCAAGAGCTGTTTCTGACAGTGAGTATATTACACGTTGTTAGGAGGCGGCTAAGATGCATTCACGTTCTCTTGCATTTATTAAATGTACCCTGCAAACGCAACATGTTGCATTTTTGTGCAGCTGAGGATGCTTGGTATATAAGCAAGCATCCTGAAATGCACAAATAATGCATGCAGCTCAATAGAGCCGCACTGCCATATGGGTGGCACTGCAGCCAAGCGCAGCGACTGGCTGTCCTGATCTCTCTGTCTCTCCTCACAACTCTTCTCATTGCTCCAGTCACCTAAACAACTGCTCTGCTGCTCTGCACGTCTCAATACTGCAGCGCTCTGTGATGACATCATCGTGCCCCGCCGTGCTGAGATGCAGAGAGCAGACAGAGGCAGCTGGGACTCGGGAGAAGAATGCTGCAGGCAAAGGCAGCCGAGACTGTAGGAGCAGGAGCGGCATCCGCGGGGGGCTACCACTGGTACACATACCTCGTATGCACGTGGCTCTGCTCCATACACCTCATACAGACACAGCTCCGCTCCATACACCTCGTACACACTCGGCTCTGCTTCCTACATCTCGCACACACTTGTCTCCACTCCGTACACCTTGTACACACTTGGCTCCATTCCATACACCTCGTACACACACGGCTCTGCTCCACACACCTCACACAAACTCAGCTCCGCTCTGTACACCTAGTACACTCTCGTCTCTGCTACATCCATACTGTAAATCCATCCTGACCTCACACATAACCTTCACCTCATCCATGACGACCATCACAGCAGAGTCCTGCATACACCGAAGAGCTGATCATGTGACCCCTGACTCCTCCCCTCCATGTGACATCGTGACAAATCCTGTACGCACAGAGCAGGCAGCCATGTATGTAGTATGCTGCTCTGCAGGTAGAGAACAATGCGTGGGTGGGCGCAGGGTTACAGGGGAGACCCAATCTCAGCTGCCCTACTGTCTGTGGGTCAACACACGGATGCAGGCTCCCAAGTGTGGCCCTAGTCTTACTGTCAACCCACAGGCATGCAGTTGATGAGCTCAGCAGAAGAGGTGAAAGATAGGGATGAAGAAGCTGCTGAGGTTAGGTTGCGCTTTCCTGGACAGAGACAGAGTGCTGCAAGCACATCAAGCACTGCATCCTCAGCCACAACTCTGCCTCTGGTGCAGATGCTGTTACGGCTCTGTGTGGCACCCCATGCCCCATGGGTTAATATGCCACAATAACACCACATGGGTTCTCTCCCCACTACACACTGACAAACACTAGCACCTCTGGGCCAGGAGGGGGAGCACCACCTGCTCCCTTAAATGCTCCAGCTCATGAGGGAGAGCTCAGTTCAGCTCAGAGCAGGGCTGTGAAGAGCACACTTAGAGCAGAGTTAGCTCAGTGCAGGCCCAGCAAGGGTCAGAGGAACAGGAGAACTACAGACAGAGGAACACGTCTGGGAGCTGGAGGGACACTTTCACTTGCCCAAGAAGAACGCACGGAATGGACACTGGATCCAATACTGTGTCTGGCACCCACAGCACAGTGAATCCAGGAACAGTGGAATCTCTAGATGCCCCTAGTACCAGTGCAAAGCAACATGGAGGGGTCAGCACAGCACAGAGGACTCAAGTTGCCTAGCCAAGTGGTACCAGCAGAACACAGAGAGAGAGTGAGGAGTCCCAGCAGCTCAGCTAGAAGCAGCAGCTCAGGACACACACACCGCGCAGCACGAGGAAGCTAATGACCCGGACAGGGTGGGGAGAGAGCCTAGCCCCATTACAGACTCCGTGGACTATAATCTGCAATAACATCAGCAGTAAAGCTTTGGAAAACAGCTTTGGAGTCTGTGTATTGATTGCAACCTTTGCCCTACATTCAGTAACAAAGAGCTCCCACTTACAGAGCTACCAGCCTGTCAGCTCTGCACACGGATTAGAAGAAGCTGTAGCAACAGGCGAAGAGCAGAATTGCACCTTTGACTACTAAACGTGAGTGTGTGTCCTTTAACCCTGTCTCCACCATCCATATCCATTATAGACTATACCATCACTGCCCCGGGGAATACAGTTCCACCCACTGGAACAATTACACCTAAGTTGCCATTTCATCATCCCCGGAGGTTCTGCAGCAGCGGCGGCCCCATCACTGGCCGCATATGGTGGGTGGCGTCACGACTGACAATCCCCTGTAAATACACCCCTTTTATTTGCCAGGGCCCGGGAAACGGACCGGCCCAGGACCACCCGTGACTTTCCCCGCAGCAGACATGGTCCGGTACCGAGTACCCTCGTCCCAGTGGGCTCGACATCTGCAGTTTGCATGGGCACTAAACCTTGTCTAGCCTGGCCCTTTTTCCAGATGAGTGAAGGATGACCAACTCTAGTTATCTGCCAAATATGTATGCAAAATCTTGATTAGAGGCAGAAAAATCAATTATTTAAAAGGGTAGTCTGAGACCAGCAACTTATTTCCTTACTTCCTATCTAATATATCCCTATAATCTAAGCTATTTTCTAATAGTCTTCCTTAATTCATTCCCTACAATTCCATTTTTATACTGTTTAACAGTATCCCCTTCCTGAAACACTGTGACACTGGTTCCAGGGGTGGGGCTGTCCAAACGTTTACTAAGGTCTCCAGCTCCCCCACTCCTCTCCCTGCCCTCCCCTCCCCACAGAGTGACTTGTAAGCCTCTCTCTCCTTCTCCCTGTACCACAGTTCTGTTTATCAACCCCCCACCCTCTTCCTCACACCACCTGTTCTTATCTGCTCACTGCAATGATATGTGAAAACTTGACTGCTGTGTTTCTTCTTCTTGCAATTGCATCAGACTGACAGTGCAGAGAGCGTAAGCACTGCCCACAAGTGGCATCACTGGTTATCCTGGGGCTTATGCATATTGATGAACCGGGATACCACTAACATCACTTGTGAGTGGTGATTATGCTCTCTGTATGGCCAGTCTAACGTGAATACACTGAGGAAGAAACACAGCAGTCAGGGAAGTTATCACATTGCACTGCATGGTGTAGGTAAAAACAGGGGATGGGGGGAAGAAAAAAACCGGACTGCTGGGAGGGGAGAAGGAAAGTGGGGCTGGGAA
This sequence comes from Allobates femoralis, assembly GCA_033576535.1. Classification (NCBI taxonomy): domain Eukaryota; kingdom Metazoa; phylum Chordata; class Amphibia; order Anura; family Aromobatidae; genus Allobates; species Allobates femoralis. Next base: position 156,154,882 of record JARQOC010000002.1, on the reverse strand, counting down.
GTGACTCTGCGAGGAGAGGATGGGGAGAGGAGCGGTGGGGGCCTGGAGACCTTAGTAAACATTTGCACAGTCCTGCCCCTGAACAATAACACTGCGTTTCAGGGAGGAGATGAGGAATTGCCTGGGGCCTGTTTGACACCATGTGAGGATCCCAGCATGGACTGGGGCACTCACACAGTACATCATCAGAAAAGAGATAGAAAAAAAATAACAACAGCTGTTAGATAGTATAGAGAGGGAATTTTAGGGAATTAATAAAGGAACAATATTACAAAATAGCTTAGATTATAGGGATATATTAGATAGGAAGTTAGGAAATAAGTTGCTGGTTTTGGACTACCCCATTAACTACTTCATGCGTAAACCATCACATGAACATGCAGCAAAAATTACAGTGGGAAGCTTATCATGCTAAAATGCAGCTTGCCAGGCCTGGCCAACCACCGACCACCCCATTAAGCGAATATGAGGCTTCTTTATCCTCCGTGACTGTGGAGACTGTTGTCACACAGACCTTCGGCTGCACAACATCCACCTCTTTATTCGCAATAGCCAGAGTCATTGATATGCCGTCAGTTGTTTTGAAAGTGGATATGCCCGCTGATATTGAGCGTTGTCAGATATTGAGAGCACTGTCGCACCCCCAGGAGCTGGGGCACTCAGAGCTGGACCTCTCTGTCACTGGGGTGCCACGGTGACATGGCCCGACTCCATGGTCCCAGGTGCAGCAAGGCAAAGGAAAGGGACTTTTGAAGTTTATTGGAATACTTCGTGAAGCCACCCGTGGGTCATAGCCAATATAACCACCGCTGTAGTAAGACCCACTTGGGACGTTGGTGGTTGCGGCAGCCGTGATGATGAGCTCTCCACGGGTAGGACTGTGTCCCTGGGTGACTATAGGGATGTTCCGTGCCCGGGATGATGCGCGTATCTTCTCTCCGCAGCTTCTCTGGCCGGCACACACAGGAATCAGGATACCGCTCAGCAGGCACCCAATGCTTTCTATGTCGCTGCTCACACAGTCAGTATGCGGCTCTGCAGGCGAGCCCGACCTCAACAATCTTAGAATAACAGTCAGACACAGAGCTTGAGTTGACCGGGTACTTTACTTCTTGGCACACAAGTTGTGGACTGGGTTCACCCAACAGTCACCAGCTGGGGCTCGTACTGCAGCTGGGACGGTTCCTCAGTGCACCTCTCGGGCCCTTCTGTTCTCTCCACTCTCTCATCTTCAGGTGCGGTCCGGCCATCACGGGCTCTACAGTGAGTCATCCCACACTCTGGGTCAGTAGGCTAGTCCGATGGCTTTGTGCTACTTTGGACCGGTTGTTAGGTCTCGGGGACTTGGAGTTCCTGAACCCTGCTAGGTGTCTCGTGGTTAGGGGCATAAGGCGTTCTTGGCCACTTCTGCAGACTCGGCTCTCTGCTTACTCTGGCCCAGCCACCAGAGACCCGGGTTAGTCGGGCTCACCTGGCTCCTTCTACCATCCACGGTTCTCAGCTTTTTGGTCTCCCGGCCGGCCATTAGTGGTGCAGGCCACCGGGCCCCATCTTTCTCTCTGTCTGTCACAGTCTGAACTTAGCTGTGGGTGTCTTGGCTTGGGGAGGCTTCCCTACTCTTGCACCATCCAGGGTTTCACTCAATCGACTCACCCAACTTAGTGTTCCAGTGTTTTACTACTGTTCCTCCACCCACTTGTCCGAGTTCTCTCTACTTTCCACCCACACTTTGCTACTCCCGCCACCCTTCGCTCGACCTGAAGTGACTTAGGCTCAGGGTCGGAGTGTGTGTGTGAGTGTTTTTATGAGCTGACCGTCATACCTGTCCCGCTGCAGTTCACACTGTGATCTCCTGGTCACAGGGGCGCCACAGCACCACCTCTTCATGAAGGCAACATAACCTCTCCATCTGCACCTTCAAGCAGTTTGTCTGGTAAACCCTACTTCGCCCTGCCTCAGCAAAGCAGAAAGCCCTTAGTTCGGCAGATGTGATCAAGTAAAAGACCATTTCCTCCTACCTATCACAAAGCTAAGAGTTTATATTTCACCATCTCCAAGCTGTTGGCCTCAGACATGCTGCCTTTCTCTCTGGTGGATACAGATCATTTTCGAAAGCTCATGGCTGTCGCAGTCCCCCAGTACCAGATGCCCAATTTCCACTACTTCTTAAAGAAAGCTGTGCCTGCACTCCACCAGCATGTCGCAGACAACATCACATTTCCTTGAGAAACTCCAAGTGTGACAGGGGGAAATTCACCACAGGTACCTGGATGAGTAAGGCTAGGGTCACATTTGCGTTGTGACCCTATCACGATGGAAGCATTAAATACTTAAAAATTTTCCCCGCAGGTCATAACGTTAACACTATGCGCTGCCAGGCAATGAAGTCCCATAGTAACCCGGTGTTTACCTTAGCAGCCCGCCACATACAAAGCCCCAGGATGTGCGCTTTACAACAACGCACAGGAAAACGCTGCAGGCAGCTTTTCCTGTGCGCTCAGCTAAAGCACACATCCTGGGGCTTTGTGTGTGGCCAGCTGCTAAGGTAAACACCAGGTTACTATGGTACTCCGTTGCCTGGCAGCGCATAGCATTAACGCTATGCACTGTGGGGAAAATCTCTAAGTATTTAACGCTTGCGTCGTGCAAGGGTCACAACGCAAATGTGACCCTAGCCTAAGCATAGCCAGGGTCATTACATGTTGCTGACTGGGCACTGGGTGACTCTGGTGGCTGTGGGGGAAGTGGCTGCTGTGCAAGTCTTGCCATCTCCTGTGTGAAGTGTGAGTAAAACCTTTGAATGTAGCCATTTTTCTACTGATTCTGCCTCCTCTATCTCTTCTACGGCTTCCACCTGCATCCAAAACCTCTCTGGTAATGTGGCACGCAGTCCAACTATACAGAAGGAATCCAGCACACCTCCTTACTTTGCTGACAGCAAGGCTCAATTGCAAATGGCATTGTTAACATTAAAATGACTGGTAAATGTGAGTCACACAGCTGAGGAGTTGTGGTTAGCTTTGGAGACCAAGTTTCATCAATAGTTGTCTCCACTGAATCTGCAGCAAGGGAAGGCCTTATGCAACAACGCTGCAAACTTGGGTGCAGCTGTACACTGAGGCAAGGTGATACACGTGCCTTCCATGGCTCATGTCCTAAATCTGGTCGTCCTCCAATTTCTAGCCCACTATCCTGGCCTCATTTTGCAGCTGCAAAGGACACGGAGCTGTGTTCTCACTTCCATCATTCGCAACCTGTGACTCAACAACTTGCATCACTACAGAAGTCTTTCGGTCTGCTGGTTAACAGCTTGACATGCGGTGCGCTGACATGATGGAATTCCACTCTGCACATGTGGCAGCAACTGTGGCAGCAGCAAAAAACCCTGATGTTGTATGTCATGATGTATAGCATGGGCCAACGCTATCCTGAGTTGGGGCAAATCACACAACCGGAGTGATTACAGATCAATGACCTCTACACAATTTTGAAATATCAAGATGTTTAGTGCTGACGATGCAATTATTAGCATGACTATTCCATTTATCTACATGCTGGAGCACACTTTCAACAACATTCGGAGTCAGGAAGTGGTCCAGGAGGAAGAGGAGGAAGTACAGGAGGAGGCGTATGCTCAAGGAATAACAAGATCTGAAAGGTCCGAACTGTCGTTAGCACAGAGGTGGGTGGAATGGGAGGATGGAGGAGAGGGATCGATGAAGGCTCATAGTAGCAACCAAACAGTTGCTAAAGATGCAGGAGGGGAGGAAGAATTGAAGGAGGAAGAGGCGATATTTATGGAAAACAGCAGATAAGGGAGATTTTGGTCATATTTTTGTTGGGTGAGGTTGATGGGAGAGGGCGGTGGAATCAAGCAAGAATGTTACCCCACCACCAACAACACATCAAGGACTTGGACCTCATGGATTTGCAAGATGCATGCGTGCCTTCTTGCTTCACTATCTGCAACATGATCCCTGGATTGTTAGGATTCAAAGTAATTATGACTACTGAGTTGCCACACTGTTAGATCCCAGGTACAAAAGTAAATTTGGCCAAATGTTTCCTGCTCTGCAAAGGGAAACACACATGCAGCAGTATCAATAGAAGCTTTTAGACAATCTGAGTACTGCTTTTCCCCAAAACACCAGTGACGGACTAAGTGCTCATTGCAGTTTTATGCTTCCAACACAGGGAATGTCAAGTCGTCATCTCAGAAACATTACCAGCAGCAGTGTATCTGTTATACATTACAATATTTCCACCCTGGGGCAATTGTTGCAAATTTAGTGATGGCTGGGCTTAATTTTTGAAAGAAATGGGGACTCTTGTTGAAGTCTCTTAGGTGTGTGGTGCTTTCCTTGAGCTGGGCTCTCTAAGCACAATACCTGCTCCTGACACTTGTGCATCACTTCCTAAATACTCAACCTTAAAATGCTGGGCCCAGGACTCCAGCTTTGCTGCTATTGTGGGAAAATACATAATGTTTCAATAGAAACATACCACTTTGCGGTGGTGTAACTCTAATTTGTTGAAAAGTGGGGACTCCTGTTAGGGTTTCACTGCTGTGTGGTGCATTCCTTGAGCATGGCTCTCTGAGCACAATACCTACTCGCCTGCATATCTTCCTAAATAATTTACCTTGAAATGCTGGGCCCATGCTTCCCGCCTGTTTGCCATTGTGGCCCAATACAAAATCTATAAAATGGATACCATTTTTCTGTGGTCTGACACAAATTTTTTGAAAAGTGGGGACTCCTCTTTGGGTCTCCTTGCTGTGTGGAGCATGACTTGAGCAGGGCTCATTGAGTGACAGCCCTATACCTGTAACTCATTCTCCTTTTATGCCTCCTCCTCTTTTTACTTGATGTAGAAAACTGCTGTCACTTTTCCCCTGTGACTCAACCATCTGTCAATTCAAACAGCCACCTTTTTTTAACTGATTTTGAAGAGTGTGCAGGCTGGCATAGACTGTGTCTCATGCACCCATGCTACACCATGTAATTATTTGTATTGCAAGTAGATTGATGTCCCTTTTCCTGGTATCTGGCACTAATTTGAGCAGTTTGCCAGCTTTTAGACACCTTTTAAGGCTAGGGTCACACATAAGCCCTTGGTCCGTTTTTGGCTTCATTTTTGGCATTATTTTTTTCTAAGTCCAAATACTGATAGAAAAACGGATTGGATGTAATAAACACCCTGTCCGTTTTTTTCTGGACCTAAAAACATTGCTATGTCCGTTTTTCAGCCAAAAACGTTGCTAGCAACATTTTTTGGCATCAGTTAAAAAACGCATGCGATTTTTTAACATGGGGCCCTATGGGAAACGCATGCGTTAACGCATGGCACATATAAGCACCTGCGTTAACGCATGGTTAACGCATATGCGTTTTTAATGAAAAAAAATGACTAAGTCCAAAAACGTTCAGGGGTGCAGGAGGCTCAAAAAGCACTAAAAAAAGACGGATTGGTCATGGAAATCACTTCCAAAATGGATTTCTATGTGTGACCCCAGCCTAAGGTGTTTTCTATGTTTTTCATTTTGTCTGCCGTTGATTTTAATGGGGTTTGGAAGATTCGGCAAACAATGGCGAATCGAACCGAATCCTAACTCTCAGGTGTTTGCTCATCTCTAGTAACCTATCTAGATTCTGGTTCAACTGAGCATTTCATTCAGCAGTTCATGGTGGAGTGGTACCAGATCCCAATTACTACTCTTCAGAAACCTCTGCTGATTTATTCTGTCGATGGAAGAGCCTTGTCTGAGTTCATACACTTTGTCATTGAGCAAGTGAAACTTTGAATAGGAACTCTGCACAAAAAGATTGCCTTCTACTTACCAGATCTTTTTCATCAACTTCTCCTGGGCCTGCATGGTTTCAGATTCACAAAACTGTCCTTGACTGACTTTCTGGAAAAGTAGTTTGTTGTGGTCAGCCCTGACATTTAAATATCTCATCATTATACATCCTGCTCATCTGCCGATGTGCAAGGTTTGGTTACTACCTTAAAAGAATAAACTTTTTCCAGCTCACCTATCGCCCTTACAGTGCACCCCGATGCTGCTGCATTTTCAATAACACATTCTATGGCCTGTTTCACATGTAAGGTTGGTGTGCGTTTTGCTAAATTGGCGTTTCTAGGCATTTTTACTACCAAAAACGCATAAAAACGCTAGCGTTTTTGCCTCCATTGATTTTAATGGAAACGCATGTAAAAACGCTATACAAAAATGCATGTGCTTTTTCAAAAACGCATGCATTTTTGCAAACGCCGCGCTAGACGCATTTCCCGACGTTTTGTGCGGCGTTTACAAAAACGCATGCGTTTTGCATTTTTGAAAACGCACATGCATTTTTGTATGCGTTTTTACATGC